>KN837090.1:629810-641533 GCA_000827215.1 Sphaerobolus stellatus SS14 | reverse complement strand
TTACTTATATATCTTTGGATTTCCCCTCTGCTAGCTCTGCGTGACGTCCGCTCGGCTTCGAGGGTTGCCCTTACACTAGCCTTACATATGAAGACCACAGGTAGTAGAATGAAGGAGTAGTAGTGTTCTTCTGGGGAGATATCTGCATCACCGCAAAGTAAGAGCTTGCATAACATACTGTACATAAATCTTTGCTATAGGCATGTTGCTTTCCAGTCAAAAGTCAAATTGACTTACTCTGTGAGGACAGATTATATCATGCTCTTAGTTAGATAGATATCAAATTTCTCATAGTGTTTTAGATTGGTATTATACATCTGGAACTCTTTTAGGAGAGCAGGTCTCACAAAATCGAAGCATGAGATTTAAGCATTAGTCTGATATAATATAGAGATAAATCAGCATCTAGTATCAGTGGTATAATACTAAGTAACCCAGTAATTGTCGGGTCAGTATTATACAAAACCAGGAGAAGTCTCAGAAAAGTTTTATACTAGCTGTCCCCAGTGGGTGTTCTTGGCAGTGTCTCCTCTCTTTTCGAACTAGTGCATTTACATGCACCCATCCACCTGTAACAGTGATGCACCCTCCCACTGCAGCACAAGCCTATGTAAGTATGGTGTTTTTATGAAGTTCTGATTCAAGTTGGTAAATAGTGATTTATGGTTCATGTAAATTTTATTGGCCTGTAAATTTAATGCATTCTATTAAGAGGAACTTATGAACTACAGTGGTCAAGTAGCTGGGGCTAGATACTTATTATTTATCCTCTGTTAACATAACCCACTCAGAAATGGGACAGATTTTGGAAAGAAAATAATATAAGAACTTGTGCTGTCTTTCTTCATAGATTAACTAGTTGGATGGAATTTCTATTATTTTAAGTCTTAAACAAAAAGTCTCAGAGCAAATACGCTTGTTTTATATTTTTTAGGACTCACTGAATTCTCATGGCTGCTCCATGCTGTTGGGTGCTTGCATCCTGGGAAGCGGGACACTCTACATACCGAGGTCATCCCCGGTTTAAACCAGCATACCACCTTTACTTCTACTCATACTTATTTGATTATAATAGGTCCTGCATGGGACTGAAAGGTCAGACCACACACAGAATAGATGAGAAAGGGAAGAAGGCATTGCAGGCTGAGAGGGCATTGCCCCTACTGGGACCGGCAGTAACAGACCGGTAACCAGAGCTTTCAAAGCTCTACAGTATTGTCTCTTTACCTAATTTGAGTCTATTATACTTGTCTCTATCTGGTTTAAATGCATGTAAAGTGATTTCTATGTTGTGTGTTGTCTGGCACCCGATTTCGTTAGGAATTTTCTTTTTAGTCTATAACTTTTATGGCCCCTCCACATAGTCCTACTTCTAATGGAGTTCTTTAATGTAATTTACAGAAATAAAATAAAATAAAAAATAATGAAGGTTTATTCATTGTCTAACAAGTAATATTTGTTTGTCCCACTTTCCGGTGTGTCCCGCTTCTGGGTGATTATGTTATTTGATGGTATATATGCAGATTACTTGCCTATTTGTCCTTAGCTTTTATATAGACTTACTAGTCAGCAGAGAAGCCCTCTTAAACAACAAGTATGTGAAAGAAATGATAATAAAAATGAAGCAAACTAAACTAAAGGTATGATGAAGCTCAGGTGTCCTTTTCAATTTATAATTTAGAGCACCAGATATCTGTCTATATTCCCAAAATAATTGTCAATACATCCTCGTCCTCTCATCCTTCTTCCAAATGATAATCCTTCTTACTTGCTATTAAGAGCTGTCTCTTACCTCAATACCTATTAGAGTACTAGATAGCCTTGCCGTCTCCCTGTCACAGAGGTATAGTCAGCTATCAGATTCTGGTTTGGGCGCTTATCGTATGGTAATAATCGTCCTCTGGCTCGGTTTCCACTTACTTGTACAATGATTTATCCTCGTCGGCGTCTGAGGACAGAATTAAATGAAACACTGGCGTGCAGGCTCACACCGACTGTCTCTCGATCTCTCTGCGCTTCAGCGAGATATTTATGGTGCTGTACCTCCTTTCCCTGCCATTTCGCAATCTTCTCGGAGGTAAGTGGCTGCGTAGGTTTGCATAGGCAGTGATTTCGTTTTTGGATTGTGATATGCTGGTTGTTTGCCTTCTCCGACGGTCCTAGTTTTCTCCCGAGAAGCTGCAGTGTGTTGCCTCGAAATAGAGTTTACCGGTGTCTGAAAAAACTGAATGAATAAGTGGACAATGGACGACGCCAACACAGGCGGGGAGCTGGGTAGGAACTTAGTCTGTTGCTTACTTATTGCAAGAGAGTTGGCAAATCATTGATTAACTGGGAGTAGTGTTGTGTGTAACGAGAGTAGTAGAGTTGTATATAAGGAGAACAGGATACTGTGTATAAGGAGACATTACTTTGTATATATAAGTATACATAACACGTTATTAAATATGCAAGGCTAGTAGCGAGTAATAATTATAAGGCTAGTGGCGAGTAATAATTATAAGGCTAGTGGCGAGTAATAATTATAAGACTAGTAGCGAGTAATAATTATAAGACTAGTAGCGAGTAATAATTATAAGACTAGAATTTTATATGATGTTCGTAATTGCAATTGTCCATGCCTGATTCCCCAACTAGGAGTAATGGATATGCAATTACCTAAAATCGTTTATTGGTCGCTGGGTTGCAGAGAGTTATAGGTTGAGCAAAGTTGATTCCAGGCCGCATTAGGCTGAACAGACTGAGGACCACTGCGAATGCCTGGAGAGAGATTGAGAAGATGTTAAGAAATTGGTTGATGTGAGACTCACCGCTTGGATCTTCCCCAAAGACAACGGCCAAACCAGCCTCTACAAGAATGATGAAATAGATGAGTTGTAGAATTGTGGTTCAGATCGGACTACATACCCAAATGCCAATCGATATGGCAATGAAGGAACCAGGGACCTAATTTGTGGCAATGTCAGTAGATGATAACTGCATTTAAAGTATCTAATACCGGGATTATCAGTCCTAAACCTGATCCGTGTTGCAGGCGAGTCAGGTGTCCCAGCGCCGCTGGCGACAACATCACGACGAGGAGGATTGACAAAGTTTGGCGGTCCACCGTCACCTGATTGAATGACACTGAAAGTATGCCCACTGAAATAAAGATTATTATTAAAAGTTTAAATAGTGCTAGGAGAACTACGTACTGCAGATGGAAGGGATGACCCGATCCTGCTAGTCCGGCTGGATTGAAAATTACTTCGATGGTAGAATTGAAGGGAAGGACGAATGTATTTTCATTCGGGCCAAAGTCCGCGCTGGAGATATATATATATAAGCATGCTTGTAAAAAGGAGAATATATATATATATCAACATACTCAGTGGATGCACCAGAGAGAATCTTCAGAAGAGTTGGAAGCTTAGGTGGTTGATATTGGATACCGTTGATGGTCTACAAATGATATTAATTATCTGATTGCTAACTCAAGAGGTAAAAACCTACCCAAACATTGCCCGTACCAGTGACAGGCTCAAAGGTGAAATTGAAAGTCATATCGGCAGGACCAGAGCCACCAGGCGGGGCAGGGTTCACAAGAGGCTGAGGTACATTAATGAGTATTGATAATCTGCTGCTGCCATAGGTATCTCACCTGCATATTGAATTCTTCAAATGGAACCAGACCCGCTGGAAGGGTAGGGCCAGGTTGAGGGGTTGTCGGCTCGTTGTTGCTCGCACCGGCGTAGTGAAGAACTGCATAGACATTTGTACCATTGACTATATGGCCTTCGTGTTAGATAGATCTCGGCGTGAAAATGCAGATGAACTTACAATCTGGGTTGGTTGAAAGGGTGAGATTTCCACGGTCTGTCTGGGTAGCGCGTATCCCTATATGTTACCGTGAGTACGTCATTCAAGTCGAATAAAAATAGTAACGTACAGTAGTTATCCATAGGCTGGTTTGCATTGACCTTGAAGGATAATTGTAGATTTGCTACATTTGAAATTCAACTATGGCACTCACCACAACACTGTAACGTTGGCCGGGGTGGATGTTAATCGAATCAACGGTATAGGGAACGGTGTTGACACCTATGACAGACTGCCATCAGCTGATCTTCCTTATAAGTTTAATTTATAGTATACCATCGGCTTCAATGATCGTCATTTTATGGCTATCGATTGCGAAATCAAATGCACCTAACGAAGGTGAATCGATGTTTCGGAGGATGAATAGATACGAGCATACCTTCGGCGGAAATACTGATAAGGCGGAAACGATATCTTGAGCCTCTGGAGACATTAATTCTTGAGAGGGGAACGGCAGGACCATTTCCAGAGCGGCCGGCACCGTTGATAAGGCCTGAATCAGGCACTGGCTCATTGGCTCCCTGGTTAATCCATTCGTCTGCGAGATATGAGTTAACTTTAGTAAATTATTATAATGGAATGAATGCTTACTTGTAGCGATGAATGCAGTAGTATGGTACCAATCAGCGAGGGTAATTACACTAGAAGTGGTGTAAGTACAATACAAGAGAAAAATAAATCAAAAGGAAATGAAATAACATACGTCGCCTCGTTATCGATATCATACAAGGACTTGTGAGGATCATTGGGATCATCTGGAAAGTAATATTGTCAGTTTTCTTCCGTGAGAGATATTAATTTATTTCTGACAGATAACAATAGGTCCACGGAGACCATCCACATATTGAGTGCTCAGGTGACTATGATACCTATACAAGCCTTAGATTAAGAGATAAAACTCGAGGTGTTGTGAATATCATACCAGAATGTTCCAGCTTGGTCTCCGAGAACGAGTTGATAAGTATACGTATGGCTGGAATGCGGTTAGAAAACAGGGAAAATATTGAGGTATTAAGACATACTTAGGAGCAATGGGACATTGCGTAACAAATGAGGGACCGTCATTGCTGAGAGAAATGATTAGCAGGTGTAGAAACGGTGATAATATGATGGAACTTACTATGCATTTCTTGGTTGGGTCTAACGAACATGGACCGATTAACACAATGCGAGTCTCAAAATAAATAAATAAATAAAGAGACATACTATTCCATGCCAGTGCTAGAACAACGTCGAGTCAGAAATTAAAATAGTATCTAAAGTAATGAACGTACTATGCTAGTACTCTTGCGAATGTTGGGATTGTTGAGACTATTAACGACATTTACAAATACAGTGTCACCCTTGTTTGCCTTAAGAAGGGGTCCGGGGAATTGACCGTTGACCAGCGCAGCTGGACGTTTGAATCCATCTGGTGAAATGGTTTGGTCCGTGAGATGGAAGGTCTGGGTGACTACAGCTGCATTAGCAGATAGAAAAGAGAGGAGACCAAGCAATGAGAGCTTGAATAAGACCGCCATGAGAGTCTCTTGGAGTAAAGGGGCTCACGTTTGCCTCCTTATAAGCATTTTCGGGTTCGCTATGGCGCCTTGAAGAGTACCATTTAAAGGTCAGGCTGTATCTTAAAAGCTAAATAAAGAAATAAGCACGCAAAGCTACGGTGTTATCCCTGTTTTTTTTTGATTCAGAGTAAGTCAGCCATGATATTCGGGTGGTCCTGCGTCCGGCGTCGTCAATCCTCTTCATTCCAAATAACCTTGAGGTGCTAATATTAGGAGGTGATTTTGCTGACATCGATATACGAATAGCATGACAGTTCCTGTTACGCGTTACGCGTATCGGTAAAACACTTTGAAGATGGTCGAGAAAGGAAGGTCCGATATCTGTTTATTCAGGCATTTGATTGACTCGACATCACCAGCGCGGCCATCTAGTAGCACAGCACCGCGTCAATCTGCAGTGTACATTGATATCCCCAAAGGCCAGATTCAGATTGTCCAATAACCTATCATGCACGATGCATTTCACAGGTATGTCTCCGACGACGAGGCATATTGCAGTGGAACATTGCGGAAATCCTGGATAGCCATCCGGACTGCATGGCAGCCTGAGCGTCTCCGACGTCGTTGACCATTAGTACTCCGAAAACGATTGCTGCATCCCACATAAATAGACAAGACACTAGAAATAGTCCGGACTTGATCTCACATAGAATACGTGGATATGTTTCTGCTAGCAAAGATTACTCACTGTTCATGGGTATTCAAAGTGTAGGATCGAGAGTTGAGTTTATGAATAGTATTCAGAGAGTACGATCCATAATTACAATTCAGAGTCTAAAGATACTGCGGTGGCACCTAGATTAGAAAGACAGTGAGCCTACTGTATATTTGGAGTGATCAAACACACCATCCCAATCAATGGCCACATGTGTCTATTTTTTTTGCGAAGGCATGAAGATAAATCCGAACAGCGTACCTTGAGGGCACAGAAGCGCAAATCGATCCGGATTTGGACCCGATTCTGTTTACAGCAGCCAAAACCGACCAATTGAACATTTCGTGTTGATTCCTATCACCGAGCGCCGGAAGCCGTTCAGTATGATTTAGGTGGTGGTGATGTATTTGCCGGACTAGGAATGTCGGATATTTCGGTGTTGGACGATGTAGCTGCCCTATTGAAGTTCAATTATAATCACCATATGTGTAAGTATGTCAGCCAAACTGAGGATTAATAATTGTGTAAGGGAGATGGAGATTGACGAGGGTCCGGGAGGATCCGCAGCTGTGAGTTCGGGAGAGAAGAAACGGAAGAGAGGAACTTAGGGGGACAAGAGGAGGTAAAGCCGGAACCGGAACCGGACCCAGTCCGCATCGCCGGGTTGCTGCCCACATGCAAACAGCTATGCAGAACATTTCACGGTATTTGATTGGCTCCCCTGGAGTGACGCGGCGGTAATGCTTAAGCCGAGCCAATCACCGAGCGAAAAAATATCACCTATGAGATAAGGTTGGAACAGGCAGGAGCGGAAGGATCTCCTCCCTAGACGACCGCGGAACAGCCGATTGAGTATCGTCCCAAAGCGCCTATTGGAGCTGGCGGAGGGCTCGAGGATGACACGGCGGCGGCGCGAGCCTCCAAGTGAGCCCGGTTTAATTCTATGAAGTTATCCTGACATTCATTGGAGATATATGTGACAGTGAGATGAGGAAATATCGTGATGGTGACGAAGAAGTCCCAAAGAGGTGTCGATACTTTGGAATTAGACTTCTAGGGTCTAACATCTAATGACAAGGTAAAAAAAATGAGGAGCAATTCACCTCGGCTGCCAACTGTCCACAGGCACCCTTGCAAATAAATAAATACAAACAACCCTTTCACTCGAAGATCGAGATTTTGCTTCGGCGTTCTTTATTAATTCAAGTATTACAAGCTTAAGGTAATTTGCAAAGTATTAATAATGCGATAAGGGGGGAATTTCCATTGTAAGTATAAATGGGGTATTTACTATAGATACAAGGCTAGCAGGTCTAATACTGTCTGATATACAGGAATTATGAGGCATTAAGCAACAATTGCAGAAATAGAGAGTTTGTGCAAAACTGCTGGCGCTTCTGTGGCGCTATTTTTTGTTGTGCATGTGGGGCTATTCGTGGTGGAGAGAGACTTTGGAGCGACCGCCAGCTCTAAGGTGGAGCCCCAGTTGCACAACCAAAAATAGCGCCATAGAAGCGCCAGCAGTTTTGCACAAACTGTCTAATGTCCAAAATAATACATGGATCCATATGAAAACAAGAAGGGAAAATACCAAAGGTTTTATGACTCATAACTAGTGTCAGTTTGTTCCGAAGAACTCAGTGGTCCTAAAAATATCGTCGAAAACCGGAATATGTCTATTGAAGATTCATTGGTGTATTCTTCAGAATCGTCTCTATGAAGTTGTGCTCCGGCGCGACGAATATGAAGAAGAATATGCGAGGTCACAATGGAATGTATCACTCGCTGAAGCCTGGAAGAATATGGTCATTAGAGATCCGTAGTAACGGTAAAAGCGATAGCCGTAGACTCACAATGCCAAGCTTGCGCCTGACGTCTAGTGATATATGGATCAGCATGTAATCAGCGGATACGAATATTAGCCACTGTACTTACCAGAAAACCGGGGACAGCGAGTACAAGGAGATTGGTCACAGTAAACAGAGTCAAGTAAACATAATACATTAGACCTATAAAAGTGACCATTAATTGCATTCATACCGGTATTACGGAGCTCCTTACCATCTTTATAAAGGGTCTCTCCGAGACTCGTTCTCCTGAGGTTTGCTAAAACTGAATCAGCACAGAACTAAGCCTGAACTATGCACATAATGTCCTACATTGCTTGAAAGCTGACACAACGGTGAGAATAAGGATGACTAAAGTCGGCAGGTTAATGGTGATTGTCATGCAGCAATGAATCTATCGTCCATACTTGTTTCAAATATGATGACACCTGAGAAATCCAGTAAAAGGATTTTGTTTGAAACCGGACTGGAGACATTTAGACAGTCTTGCTGCCCTGGAACTTGTTTATCTGCAGGATACTTTGGTAAATGACAACTGATGGTCAAATGCTATTACTCACACATAACTGCAGACGTGTCTTTATATGTCGCATAAAAACTGGCCGCAGTAATGGGGAAACCGATGCCGAAGAGACCGAACAACACTCTCATACTCTTATTCCAAAGCGCATACGTTCGAAATACGAAGACCACTGAAAAGATCAATTAAGTTAGTCCATAGTTCAAAAATTACTGTCAGACATGACATACGCTCTGCAATGAAGACTCCGATGGAAAGAAACCCTGAAATTTTCCGCATGAGAAAACGATATGGTATACCTTAGTCACTTCACGTACATCCATATGCTTCGTAAAGTGCGCGACACTGAATGACGTATTTTGTTTATGAGGTTATGGCATATAAGATCGACGTACATACTCACAGCTGGTATTGAGAGATGCCCTTCCCTCGCAAAGTGTACTAGAAGAGGAATGATCAGAAATGTTCAACTTCAGAAATACATAGGCTTTCTTACCAATTGAGAACAAGCTAGTGTCAATCCAAGCACTGTATCGGGTTAGGAAAAACAGCACGCGTGCGGTTGTCCATGGAGCCGTCCAAATTAAGGCGACTTCGTCAGAGAGGGTGATAAGATAATCATACACCTGGGGAAGGATTTATCCGCCAGTTAGAATATCTTTTGTCATTTTTAGAATTGCACCTACAAGGATGACTAAGGAAATGGCTGGATTTCGGTTAGGATTTCGATTTTTAATTAGACTTATATTCAACTTCACACCTTGGAAATACTGCGTAAATAGGTCAGCAGATTATAAATTGGTTAAGTAGGTCAACGATGAACGTACGCCAGAAATCGGATTTTCTCGAAGAAAGAGCAAATTGTCGGAAAGTGAGGGTAAGGAAGACATTAATATGGGAGAAAGGAAGAAGCCAAGTGGCCACGGAACCTGGACGGCACTTCTTTATATGATCGTCCCTAGCTTCGGATGCACTTTTTTCCGCCACGAGGCGAGGACCCCTTTGTCGATTACCAGTGACCAAATGGTTTCCGAGTTTTGATCGAATCAGTGATGAATCACTTGGTGTTTCTGCAGAATATCTGCAGGGAAGTCCTGTCCATTTAAGTGATCAGATAAGGTCAGACACCGGATATAATTCATTGCGATTCCAGCTAGTCATGAGCGTTTCTCCTGACTAGGGCCCAGACTGTAAAGATAACACAGCGACACTTGGAGGATACTCCAAAAGATCCATAACTGCATTTGGCCTAGTACTGTACCTGACTACTGAGACCTATGTGGTATATGGAGCATCCTGGAGCAATCCTGGAACATCGTCTATTTTCTGGAGCCTTTGGAGCGTATGTACAGCTTTGAAACCGTTTAGTATCATTACTTCGAAACAATCATGGAACTGCGGCTTCACCTAATATACACACC
Source organism: Sphaerobolus stellatus SS14 (assembly GCA_000827215.1). NCBI lineage: Eukaryota > Fungi > Basidiomycota > Agaricomycetes > Geastrales > Sphaerobolaceae > Sphaerobolus > Sphaerobolus stellatus. The sequence goes on along the minus strand of KN837090.1, from coordinate 631,670 downwards.
AGGATAGTAAATAATTCAAATTTAGCGCTTTAATGGACACTCCAGCCTGGAGGCACTACAGTTTACTTCAGTCCGCAGTTGGCTGATGTTAGGCAAAATGCTAAATCTGGAACATATGGTGACTAGAATCCGACATCTTTCTTCGAAGTGAACCAGGATGATGAGTACGATAATAGCGATCGTGCATAACAAGAAGTTCAATGATTTTAGAAATTGATTGTCATGGAGTTTAATATGGATATAATATTAATAGGATATACTGACCAAAACTTCATCAGATACTCTGCCCAGAAACGCGCATGGGGTCGAAACAAAGTCGACTCGTAACTTTGATACGAGGCAAAGTATAATTATGCCACATGTTTCTGCGATTCCATGGCAAGTTTGATGGAAACGGATTACTTCGCTGGATCAAAACGGGTTCCAATTGACAGGTTGGCAACGTTCGGTATGCAATCAGCAGTGTACGAGAGTCATGCGATATTTAATGCCTCATTATTCTCGGTGGATCTGAAAATACCGCTTGTAAGTAATCACTTCGGAATATATGAAACAATCCTGGGATTATGCGATTTGAAAGAAGCAAAAATGTTGGAAAGTCAGCGTTCAGTTTGCCGTATCTACGGAGCCCGACGGGCGCCAGCTTAATTCAATGGGTATTGGGTTTTGATCAATGGGTAATGGGTTTTGATCAATGGGTATTGGGTTTTCAAAAATGGGTTTTGGTCATTGATAATAGGTTTTTTGAAAGTTTTGTTTTGAGATTAGAGCTATGTCAGGAGTTGTATACAGTGGGTGAGCGTCGCCAGGTTAAAATACTGTTCCCACATCCCTGATCCATAAACCTGATCCGTAGTTCTCAGTTCTCAAGTTCAAATTCCATTTCCTTGAGCCTCATGATACCTAAGAACAACAATTGTATCATTTACTACAGTGTGTATATGACTTCTACTTTCCATAATGGGCTTGTATATGCATATAGTAGGCCGCATCAAGGTCCTCAGGGAGGAATAGCATAGATATTAGAGCATATTTGAAACCTTTTTTTTTTTGACTGGTTCAGTTTTGATTGTGCCTGGAATCAGTTCTGACTCCACAGGAGATCAGCACTGAACAGCTTGTCAAGCTTGATACACGAATGATGGACTTGCCTGAAAGGTCACCTGGCGCTTCCAGACAAGGCCAGGCAAACCTTCCTCTTCACCCATATCTGATAACATCCACAATAGCAAAACATTTCCGGCCGCTCTCTACCACTAACTTCTATGGTGAACCCCACCAATCAAACCTGTACTATTGACACACCACGCCCAGAGCTGTTTCATACGCACTGCCTCCTCCCAAAGCGCAACCTCCTCACGCACACTACACATACACATTTTACATGTCACCCAAGCCATTAATGCAAGGAGAACTGAATCTTCCTCTTCCTCGTCATCCTGTGTCATATTGAACGCGATATATGCTATCAAAAGTTTCTTGTTGCACTCTTGACGAGCAGGAGAATGCTCGCGATGAGGAGGCATACTAATTACTAATACAAATCATGACAATCAAGCTGTCACACCCAGAATTATCACGAACCAGACGCCACAATTCCACGGAGAATCAAGATCAATTCTAGGCATATGCCAAAACCTTTGGTTTCAAATATGCTCTATTGCTGAGAGGACGACTCCAACAGCGTGCTGAGGCGGCCTTCCAATTTAGGAAGTATTTCATTTCGGCCTTATTATATCCATCCAGTCTCTTTAAGAAACGCGAAGCTTACTAGGAGCATGTATGTGAATGGTCGGCCTTCAAGTTAAAGTATATATTCCTTGAAGAAAACAAATAAATCATTTCGAGAGTTCCTAAAAT
>KN837090.1:615052-627960 GCA_000827215.1 Sphaerobolus stellatus SS14 | reverse complement strand
TGGAGTTTGGATGTGAGCCTGGCCCATAGCTGTAGTGTGACCGAACGCACATACCAGAACACGTGAGTCCTTGAACGTTTGAAATCAGGAAGCTGACTCCGAACGGACGATTTCTGACAGGGCCAAGCCAGCCTCACACAAGGAAATCCAGCGGATTCGATCGGCGGGGAAAATCAGACTGTAAGTTGACGGAAATCAGACAGATTTATTTTACTACATTTCTACAATCCCGAAACTTCGGATATCATCCGCCCAGCGTTTGGCCGTGTAGTCCGCGACGAAAACAAGTAGAAGCGTAGGGAGCAAGGAGTGCGGTTCGCTGCTGAGTCAGCATGTCATACTCGCTCTTATTCAGAGTTCCAAACTCTACCACCACCACATCCACCATCTTCCTCTCTTTTTGTCGGCTGAATGCACTACTCGGTATTGCCGTCTTGTGCCAAGGCTGAATGCGCTGCTGCGTGTTGCCATACTATGGCTGAATACGCTGTTGCGTGTTGCCGTTCCCTTTCATGGCTGAATGCGCTGTTGCGTATTGCCGGTCCCTCTCATGGCTAAATGCACTGCTGTGTGTTGCCATTCTGTGATATCTCTTCATATTATCAAATTTATACTAGTATAGTGGTATTTACCTTGCCGTGCTGTGCTTTGCGTACGATGGCGACCGTGTTTAACCTTGGCGGGCCGGGATGACGTCAGACAGCTATCCGCGGATCGTGAGCGGCCAATCGGATGACACTCTACTCCATGGATAACCAAACTATACATTTTGCACGCTATTGCCTCTATGGTACAGAAGGATACGTGACCGTCTAGGTAGCATGTGGCTGCGGTGTCCTGTGAGCGTAAGCAGTGTGACGAGCCCTGATTACGTAAGCAGCACACACTGAGCAGCAACCTGGCGTTCCGTACTAGGACCCATGCTGGCTTTTCCTCCTCCTCCAACCGATTTATTGGAGTAGGCAACCATTGCGGAACCCATACTCTAGGCGATACTGTTACAGTATCGAAGCGATACTTCCTCATTTATTGGACAATGGTGACTGCAGGTGTTTGTAGGTGGCGAGTCTCCTTGTCCATTGGATACTTGTTATCAGCACACTTACACCCCAAACGCGGTAGATTTAACTTTATCTTTCAACCTTCTGTAATCCAATACACCCTCCTCCTCTCCATAGTTCGAAGATCAGGAAGCTGAAAGATCGATGGTTGTCAGGCTGAACGGTACGTGTCCAATTGGTTGCATGACGTTGTGACAAGATATCTCAATCTATTTGTAGAGTTGCATTCCAGTCATTTGTATGATGCTTAGTGGTCGATACCGCTACGAATTTTCCTCTCCGTTCATTCATATGATGACATTTGCCGAGTCTAGGGACAGGATATCAGCTTCGGCTGCACAGAACAGCTTGTCGCCTCATTATTCCTGGACGATTGCGATTCCCGTTAGTCAGCGGTCTCTTCATCAGGGGCATTGGTATTTCGATCTAATACCCTTGATTGCCTAGTGTGTAATGCCCATCGTTATCTCCAACGTCGCCCGGATAAGAATCAGAATGCTATTATCGTCTTCCTGTGGCATTATTATGGATCCAAATTTGAAGCCGGACGTTCATTCATCCCTTCAGAACCAAACATAGGAATGATCCCCAGGACACTCTGGCTGCTTGTCAATGATAGCGCTGTGAAGAGCTCCACAATTCGCGTTCATCGAGGCTTGGAACGTCTTCCTCGTACACTTCACAATGAGTTGGTGGTTGCCATTGTATGGGTTCATCCGAGCCTAGTAGACAGCTGTTGTACTTGACGCTACCGCGCCTTTCGCCGCCGGGCCATCAATAAGTGCGTTTCATAGTGTCAGCACATTCTCGTATCTTCTCATATTTTTATCCAGGCTTTGTTATGCAGTGCGTGCAGTAAAGCGGGAGGACTTAGGAAGGCTAACACTGTCCTTACGCATACTGCGCGGGCGCTTAATGTCAGCAGAGACAGCATATGATCCTGCATGATCTTCTCCAGCTGGACTCGAATTACTATCTGGATGGTGATCCGTGCCAGTGTATGCATATTTTGCGGCTGAGTACCGATTTGTTGATCTGCTCAACACGGAGTTAGTCCCTTTGATGCCATCGTTAATCTCTACCAATTGGTTGCAGTTATTCACCATACAGCTATCAATTTCGTTCCGATCTATACTCCATACCAGATACCCATCCTAGCTGTTCCATATTCCTTATGGAACTATGGCGTGGAGAATCGTCCTACATCATACCACATCGGGCACCCTTAGCGGAAGTAAGGCATTTCTCTCAGTTCCGACGGCCAAAGCTACACATTGGTTTCAGTATGCTATTCAGTCTGCAATTTATATTGCTGTTAATACAGACGGCGTCTCGCGCACGTCTGCTTAGCAAGGGACTTCTTCCTTCGTAATCGCAATATGAACGAGACGGTATAGGCCTTCTTTGCGGACGTTGATGGTTGGCAAACCTGTTACGGCAAATCAACGGATGATTCAACCCATGCTCGAAATCTCGAGCTGCGTTGGCGCCCTGTTCTTCATGACTATCAATGTGACGGAAAGCTAAACGGGGACAGACTCCTGAATGTAGTTGAAGGTCATTCATTGAAATTGGTAACCTCAAGATCTGGTGTTGCATCGATCCTTCGTATCTGAACCCTTGTTAGGTGTGAGTCATTATATAGCATTCCGTTAAGATGCTTATACTCCTTTAATAGCGCTCTCTTATGCCGCGGCCGCTGTCAATGTCATTCTAATCAATCATACTGCGATTTCCGTATACTACATCTATAATTTTCACGGCAAGTTCCTCTTTCCAATGACCCTTCCAAACCATTGCCTCAGATTGCCCGATTAATGCAAGCCGTGAATTCAACTCCTGTGTTCGGTTTGGTTCAGGGTTATATCTATTATTTTAAATGGCGACGCATAAATATCCAGGTACGGAGTTCCTCGGAGCCGGTGTGTAGAGTGGAGATCGGAGATCGGAAGCTTTGGCTGTGCTGCAGCGCGGGAGTATTATTCAGAATTGATAGTCGATGGTTTGTGCGTCCAAGTACAATGATTTACTTAGCCGTTTGACAGATAGCATAAAGAAAATATAGTAACGGGTCATTATGGCAATATTTGATTTCTGTGAGATGCGTTTCTATTATTGGCAAGCATTCATTTTTATTTGAGAGATTGTAGCAGTGTCTGGGACGCTGAAGATTAAAGGCGCCCTACTGGTTTCCCATCAATTCAATTACTAGACCCTTTATAAGAGGCGTAGGGCAATCGTATTTTGCTCCGGAACGTCCCCTAAAAATCAGTGTCCCCTTTGTTTCTAGAGGCCTGCCGCAGGACTCATCGACTAAATTAAAACCTGAAATTAGAAGCCTGAGGCCTGATATCAGTCAAAAGAACAAAAATACATTACTCAAGAATCGAACTCGTGGCTGGTCGATGGCAACAACCAAGGTCACCACTACCCCATTATTGCTTACGCTAACTGCAGGATAGGGGATATCAGAGTTGGCAGCCTTCATAGCGTTCATTTTTGAAAGCTGTCAAATGACACTATTCCTATGTACAAACTGTATAGGACTACCGGAATGAAGAGTTCTGCAATACTGCTTGCAGGTGGTGTATTTCCTTGGGAGAGAAGCAATGGATACCGGTATTTTCACCTCATTTAATGGTTTTCATTCCCTAAGGTGTTGGAAGAGTTCAAATACCTCGTTTGTACGCCTCGCATATTAATTGCCGGGCTGCGATTAATAAAGATGAAGTAAACTAAACTAACGGTATGATGAAGCTCAGGTGCCCTTTTTCAATTTATAATTTAGAGTGCCAGATATCTGTCTATATTCCTGAAATAATTGTCAATACATCCTCTCATCCTCTCATCCTTCTTCCAAATGATAATCCTTCTCACTTGCTATTAAGAGCTGTCTTCTACCTCAATACCTATTAGAGTACTAGATAGCCTCGCCGTCTCCCTGTCACAGAGGTACAGTCAGCTATCAGATTCTGGTTTGGGCGCTTATTGTATGGTACTAATCGTCCTCTGGCTTGGTTTCAGCTTGTACAATGATTTATCCTCGTCGACGTCTGAGGACAGAATTGAATGAAACACACACTGGCATGCAGGCTCACACCGACTCTCTCTCGATCTCTCGCTTCAGCGAGATATTTATGGTGCTATACCTCCTTTCCCTGCCATTTCGCGATCTTCTCGGAGGTAAGTGACTGCGTAGGGTTGCATAGACGGTGATTTCGTGTTTGGATTGTGATCTGCTGGTTTTATGCCTTCTCCGTCAGTCCTAGTTCTCTCCCAAGAAGCTGCAGTGTGTTGACTCGAAATAGAGTTTACCGGTGTCTGAAAAAATTGAATGAATAAGTGGACAATGGACGACACCAACACAGGCGGGGAGCTGGGTAGGAACTCACTCTGTTGCCTACTATTGCAAGAGAGCTGGCAAATCATTGATTAACTGGGAGTAGTGTTGTGTGTAATGAGAGTAGTAGAATTGTATATATGGAGAGCAGGATACTATGTATGTATAAGAAGACATTACTTTGTATATATAGATATAAATAATACGTTATTAAATACACAAGGCTAGTAGCGAGTAATAATTATAAGACTAGAATTATATATGGTGTTCGAAATTGCTTTGTCCATGCCAGATTCCCCTACCAGGAGTAATGGATATGTAATCACCTAAAATCGTTCATGAGTCGTTGGGTTGCAGAGAGTTATAGGTTGAGCAAAGTTGATTCCAAGCCGCATTGGGCTGAACAGACTGAGGACCACTGCGAATCCCTAGAGAGAGAGATTGAGAAGATGTTAAGAAATCGGTTGATGTGAGACTCACCGCTTGGATCTTCCCCAAAGACAACGGCCAAACCAGCCTCGACAATAATGATGAAATAAATGAGTTGTAGAATTGTGGTTCAGATCGGACTACATACCCAAATGCCAATCGATATGGCAATGAAGGAACCAGGGACCTAATTTGTGGCAATGTCAGTAGATGATAAACTGCATTTAAAGTATCCAGTACCGGGATTATCAGTCCTGAACCTGATCCGTGTGGCAGGCGAGTCAGGTGTCCCAGCGCCGCTGGCGACAACATCACGACGAGGAGGATTGACAAAGTTTGGCGGTCCACCGTCACCTGATTGAATGACACTGAAAGTATGCCCACTGAAATAAAGATTATTATAAAAAGTTTAAATAGTGCTAGAAGAACTACGTACTGCAAATGGAAGGGATGACCCTCTCCTGCTACAGTTCTGTTCAACATTTTTCATCAACTCCACCGAGAGTTGAAATTTGAGATTTAAGAGAAACCAATGCCAGAGCCATCATAAAAGTGATAAAAAGACTCATTGCTACAAGTTTTTAAAATAAGTGCCCGTCCGCCAAATTCTCGGTCAATACCCACACTTACTTCTGCAACCTATGGGACGCTGTAGCAAGGCTTCCTCTCGCACAACAAAGCATCAACAGGCCTCGAATAGCCATTTCGGGAAGGTCTCAGGGGAAATACATACTGGCAATCTAACCTTCGATCCGAATTCCATTTCCGGTAGCTTGATCGCGAGTGACAGTGACTCAGACGATGACATGGCAAGTGCAGACAAGATATCTATCACGCAAGGCAGCAACGGAATCAAAGGAGATAAAGGAGGTGATGGTTTGACTGACAGTGAGGATGAGGATGAGGATGAGGATGGAGAAGAAACAGAATCTGCAGTGAGGGAATCATTAAGGCATCTCTATAATGTCTTCTTACCAGCTGAAATGTGCTCGCATGTTACAGTGGCTGAGACAATAAAGGTATGTATAAATGTGTGAGTATTAAACTCATAAATTCAACAAGTTTTCCTTTTCAGAGAAAGAACCCTGGAAAGGGACCTGTTATTTATCTCGGTGATTCAGAACATACCCGGGAGCACCGAGCCAAAGAAGAATGGGATCGTGCAAATTCAGTATGTGATTGTATCTGATGCCAAATTCTCAACCGCTAAAGTCCTCATTCTGCAAATACTTGACTCGGTTGAGGTTGAATTATTGAGGAAATTTTTCTGTAAGACCTGGAGGTACTTGGATGCTTATTTGTGAGTCTCAGTTTTGAACTGGCGTTATTTAATTTGAAGCTGACTTCATATGAGCAGGAAGGAGCTTATTGCACAGCAGGTTGCTGTTGCAGTGAAGATCTACAAGTCCCACAGGAAGGTTGGTGGTTTAAATGAAGTCTTAGAGAAGATTAAGGAGAAGGAAGACGGTTTGAATAAGATTAGAGCTCTTCTATAATTTTTTTCGAGTTTTATTGGATTTTTCTTTCGATTTTAGCGCCCACCGCCAAATTTTCGGTCAAATATATTATATTTTGCAAGATATCTCCAATCTGGTCAATAGATGTGGTAGCTATAGTCAACTACATAATTTACAGCCATGTTTGAAATATTTATCTGAAAGTGTCGGCACTGAATAACACTTACATGTTTGAGGTGGTCGGAGTTGCTGGCTTTGAGCGCTGAGAACTGTAGTCTGGCTGGATTGAAAATTACTTCGATGGTGGAATTGAAGGGAAGGACGAATGTATTTTCATTGGGGTCCAAAGTCCGCGCTGGAAATATATATATATAAGCATGCTTGTAAAAAAGAGAATATATATAGATCAACATACTCCAAGGGGAGGCAACCGGCAAAATCCGGCACATTTACCCGAGGGTGGGGGGGTACTCCACGAGGGCTTATTAGAATTTTCCCTAAACCCTAATAAACCCTAATTATGTAAGGATTTTGCTTCCGCGTTGCCTTGGTAATCACTTCCTGAAGCATTGGGCGTCCTTTTTCCAAGATAGTAGCCGCTGTCAAACTATGGGAAAGAAGAAAGCGAAGCAAAATAACACTGATTCGCGCCAATTTGATGTTGGTACTCTCTTCTCTATTAGAGTTATGGCTATTGCTGACTTAGATAATAGAAGAATAGCTACGTTCACTGTGAATGTGGTATTGATGTTCACGTTGCGGGTGGAGGCAATGCCAATCTCGAGGCCCATAAAACAGGAGGAGACCATAAAAAGGCAATGGAGAAGTTAAAGACAGCGAAACAACAGCCTTCAGTCAAGGCCTTCTTTGGACCTCGTAAACCACCTCTCCCAGCATCGGTTCCCATTCCGCTTCCATTAGGAGCTATGTTGTCTGCAGCCATGCCAGATGATCAAAACAATCAATTACACAAAACAACCAGTCCCTTGCTCCAAAACTTCAAAGAGGCAATATCAATGTTGCCTCCGACGGTCCCACAAGGGACAGCCGACCATCCATTGGCTCAATTTGCTCAGCAGCCAATCCTGGATACTACATTCGATGATCAGTGGGAGATTATCGATCCTATTCTCAATCGGTTGATAGGCTATAATGCAAGTGTTCATGAAGTGAAGGCTCTTATCGCTGTTGGTCCCTATGGCCTTGATGGATTCTATTCTTGGATCGAATTTTATGTTATGAAGGCCGGCATAAAGGAATGCTTGTTAGAAGGCAAATTAAATAAGTTAATCTCTGCCATGAAGGAATAGTAAGTGTGTGCATTCGATGCTCCTATCTCATACTTATATCGGATAGCAGTAGATCTCATTCGGAAGAGCCTACACTTGCATCTCCCGTTGTGAATGTCCTGCATTCCGATGAGCTTCATCAACAGGACTTAGAAGAGATGGATTTTATTATAGACGTTGATGCCATCCCGGGTAATCTTTTGTCACTGCCAAATTCGAGTCTTTCAACACCATCCCCGACTCACCAGTTGGTAAACAAACCGATACGATGCGATGGCTATGAGGTCAAAGTTCCCGCTGGTAAATCAGTTTATACGCAATATCCCTTCGCTATACATGCCAATGAAAATCTCCCATGGATACCAGTCCATCGCAATGGAAGGCTCTTCCTTGTAGCTGAGGACTGTGCCAAGAAATGCTACAAGGAAGGGGATACTTGCCCTGGCTGCTCCAAGGTCAAAAACCACAGTATTGTGATTGGTTTAATGGATCGAATAGAAAATGGAGCGAAGGAACATACACCTTACCAGTGGCTTGGTCACGACTCTATGGTAGAAGTTGCAATTCGATTGAGACAGCAAACCAATGAACTTCGTTTAAATGCCCTCAATATTGGCCGAAAATTGGCCAGTCGCACAACTGCCTTGGAGCAACACAAGCGATTTTTATTGCACATAGGCAGTGGTAATTATGCATTCTATTTTTCTACATTGTTATGAGGTTATTTACAACAAATTATATAGGGAAAATTGAACGACTCTATTCCCTTGTATCTGTTGCTCTCAAAAATGGGTATGGCATTGGTGGAATAATGAATAACGCTGTCAAGGCTGTCAGAGGACTATATGCTCCTCACAGCTATGATGAAGAAACATACCGAGTAGCAACATTACTTTGGCGATGGGGTGGAGCTCGGGCTGCTCAGATTGCACACAAAGTACTCCATTTGCCCTCCATCCGTTCACTGCAAAACCACAGTGAAATTCCCATCATGCGAATTTCTCCTTCGTATCCACGGATGGATGAAGTTTTATTCAATCTTTCTGCCATGTATCAAAAGGAAAAACTGGCAAATCCTTCGCCAGTATTTGGTTTCTGCCTCATGGTTGATGAGATTGCTGTTGAAAATCGCCTTCGTTATGATGCAAAGCCTAACACAATTCTGGGGGTCTGCCGGGAACATTCAAAGCAGTATTCTTTTCTCTTTAAGAGTCAATATGAGGCAGACGCAATTTTACAAGGACTCCGAGATGAAAAGATTCATTTTGCTTCTGAGGTAATGCTCACTTTGCACTCTGTATATTTCTCTATGATTATTAATGCGATTTGATTACAGGCAACCGTAGTAGCATTAGGATCATTAAATCCTGCACCTGCCATTCGTTCAGCACGTCCAATTGCAATCTCTGGTACATGCAAGAGAGAGACAGCTGAGGAACATGCAGTTCTATTACAAACTATCGTTGATGCTTGCAAGACTCACGGAATACTGGTCTACTGTTTAGCCTCCGATGGAGAATCAAAGCGTGGACTTGCTCTTAACCAAATGACTTTAAAAACTCCTCTTTTCCCATCCTCTCGTCTTTATCCATTACTTGGTGACCTAGCCCTCTTTGATACGCTCGTTGGACCTGGTGATCTCACCTCTGATAAAGATTACCGGCACGTCTTTAAAAGAGGCCGAAACACAATGCTCCGAGTGAAGGGTATGAGCATCGATGGAACTAATATCACAACATCAATTATACGTCAACATCTCAGTGATAACGGGATTTCAGCAGGACGATTGGATGCGCTACTCAACCCAAACGACAAGCAAGATGTTCCCATATCTGTCTCCCTACTTTTGGCTGTCTGGAGGCTTCCAGAGCCCTCTTCAGAATCTCAACCCAATTATGCACGCACTCGTCGCAGGATCAATATTATCGGCAAGCTCTTCTCTTCACTTGTTCGGCCATACATCACTCCATCCCTCAGTCTTCATGAACAATTGGCATCCCTCAGTGAAGCAGTTCATATATCACTTGCATTATACGCAGTGGGAAGGGGTGCTTTTGTACCAGCACAATTATATTGTGATATCGCCATAATGGTTAAGAATGTTTATTTTTGCGTTGCAAAGACACAACTTGACAATCCTGAGGCGAAATTTTTCATTACTTTGTTGGGAACAGATAGGCTTGAATGCCAATTTGGAAACCTACGCACCATCGTTGGAAATGATGCTAATCCGGACTTATTTCAATCTGGTACTCGTCTCACAGCCGCCGCAGAATGTTCACATATTTTAACACAGCATCCTGAATGGAACAACACACCCCGACGATTACATCTGTCTAGTCTTGATGAGACTGGTCAAATTCTTCCCAATAACATTGACCACATTAATCCTGATAGCTGGAAAGGGGATGTCACAGTATCAGATGTAGACCTGAAGACTACATGGTATTCTGGTCGACGACTCGCAGAAGTAGCCCTTGCTGAGGCTGGAATAGAGTCCCCATTTTCACAAATGGAGTCAGTAGGAAATGTAACAATCCTTGCTCCTTTCGGAGTGTTGATCTTAAATAATGGATTACAACATGGCGAGGAGAATGAGGAGCCAGAATTGGTGTGTACCTTCACTGTGTAGATATTGATGGGATATTCAGTTTACATTCCCAGGATAATACAGACTTGCCAATCGTTGGTTCTCAAAAGGCGGATATTGAAGCTATCCAGGGAGAGCTTACAGATGAGGATCTTCAGCCTGATATCGAGGATTTAATCAGTTCGGAAGATGTTCCAAGTGAAGTTGTCACAGATCCAGTCAAACATCCACACTTCGTCATGATCAGTGGGAAACCTGTACACAAGTCCTCGGTCCTGCGTCTTTATTCACATCCATTGACGATTCCCGGACCTAATTCAACAGATCGATTGAAACGTGTACGAGGTCAAAAACGATTCGATTTTACACAAGTGGCCTCTCTGGATCACGATACAATGCTTGGAGAGCCATCGCTGCTGGTCAACGACCCTGTGTTGGCATTAGTGAAAGTCGAAGGTGAGATATTCCTTGCTCTCGGTCAGACCTGTGGAGTGAAGGAAGATGGAAAAAATCTTCAGTCCATTGCCATATCTAAACTGGAGAGAGGAGGAAATATCCGTATCTTTTTCCAGATCCTCAAGCTTGTCAGCTGTGAGCTGGTGGGAGAAGATAATTTTGATTGGGTTTCCGATGGCTCAACTGTCAAGTTTGCGGTTGAATATAGCGTCCTTGAAACTGTTGCTCCGATGGTGCAAGTCTTCAATCCTTCCATTGAACGGGGACAAAATGGAACACCTGTAATGTATTTCTCAAGCGAGGATCTCAAGGCGATGGCAATGTTGTTACACCAACGTCTAGTACACACTCCCAACTATCTCGTTCCACCTGCAAGACACAATGATTTATTTCCTTATCAATTCAACGGTAAGTTGTATATCCACATTTTAGAGCATAACATATTGAAATTTATTTAAGGACGAGCTTGTTTCTCATGTGAGCAGGATGACGACAACACTTTGGGTCACAATCCTACCGGATGCAACTGTTGTAGCTCGAAAGTGCGCATAACATCTAGTGCACAACTTATCGCCCATAACAGTGCCCATATACTCCATGATTCAGCACTCAACGGAGTGCGCTTTCCATGTGCTTTCTGCTTGCGGGGAGATTCCACTTGCATATTTTTTCTTAGCGGGCACGGTGATAATATACAGGTTGACTATAGGAAATCAATCTGCCCGAAACTCTCTCGTTTCTCCTATAAACCTGCTTCCCAGAGCTCGCCCAATGCACCCTGTTCAAATGCTCCATTACGCTGCCCAATATGTCCTGCTCAAGCCCCTGCAGTTTGGAGGTATAATATGAAAACACATTTCCGACTTGTACATCCGGAAGTGCCTCATGATGAACACGAGGATCTATGGATACTCTCTAATGAGGAACTGTACGGAATGGATCTTATGTGGAAACGAACAAAGATCGCAAGAATGACAAATAAGAAGCGCAAACATAAGGGCAAGAGGATTGCAATCTCCGAGGGACATACTTCAAAGTTGGCAATGAGGTAAGTAAAGATATATTTCTCATTAACGGATATCTTATATTTAATCTCCTTTCAGAACTACGAACGTTGCTGTTCCAGCATCACATAAGGCTCTATCGAAGACTTCCCTTCCCAAGGGATCTCGGTCTTTAAGGAGCAAAGAAGTTGAGCAGGAGGTTGAGGAGGAAACAGCTGAAGAGAGCGGGGCCGAAAGTGATGTAACGGAACCTGATTTGGATGACGATGATATGGAAGTGGATATTAGTGATGAACTCAGGAACGATGGGGATTGCAGCAAAGTCAATTCAGCGAAAAGAAAGCATACAATTGACAAAGAAAGTAAGTACCTTCTCCTGTCATTTCTGACATCTACAAGCATTTTAATAATTCTTTCTTTTAGCCCGGTTTGAAGAAGCTTCGACTTCAAAGTATGGCAGAGCTAGACGAGCACGCAAAACAATTTTCGATGCTATTTGCGACTGTGGGAGTGATGAACGGATCAACCTCTCCAATGATAACTGGCAGTCAACACCCGGGTTAATTGAATGTATGGCAGCAGAGTGTGAAACACGAGTGGTAAGTGACCTTCGAAATTGATTTATTCATGAAATAATACTCACTGTTATTATGGCAGTTTTATATGGAATGTCAGCGTCTTACAACAATTCCACGCAACTGGATATGCAGGGCTTGCCAGGCTGAAGGTCGGCGTGCACGAAAGAAGCCTAAAACGAGAAAGTAAAGCATCACCAGAGCATTAAATGGTTACTATTACATTGCTATAACACTTATATATGCCTATATACTGAATATATATCGTATTTAAATAGGGGGGTAGGGGGGGTGGGTGGTCCATCAGACCTTATTGGGATTTACCGAGTTGGTGTCTGTTATTTTTTTTTTTGCCTCCCCTTGACATACTCAGTGGATGCACCAGAGAGAATCTTCAGAAGAGTTGGAAGCTTAGGCGGTTGATATTGGATATAGTTGATGGTCTACAAATGATATTAATTATCTGATTGCTAACTCAAGAGGTAAAAACCTATCCAAACATTGCCCGTACCAGTGACAGGCTCAATGGTGAAATTGAAAGTCATATCGCATCAGGAAAGTTGACACAGTCCGAGTAGCGCTATATAGTCTATATAGTGGTCTTAGCGTCCGTAGCTTCTTTAGCGTGTCCGCCACTAGAAAAGGAGCCCTAGCAGCCTTAGCGAGGACCTTAGCGCTGTACTGCCATCGTTGCTGACAGCTAGCTG
>KN837090.1:492760-613862 GCA_000827215.1 Sphaerobolus stellatus SS14 | reverse complement strand
CTGAAGGGAGGCTTCTGGCGTAATATAACCTGTGGTACGTGACATATGTCAATATGAGGAAAGATTAAACGAATTGATGACTCACATCAGGATTAGTTGCGGAACGACATATACAAGTAATATTGGTCAGAATAGACGCAAGCAAGAATAAGACAGTAGCAGATGGGGTCTTGTATAGCAGCCATGTTCGGTGTTTGTGACGAGGAAATGGTGGTTCGAGGCAAAAGGTTGAAGACACTGTCACTGTGAGAAAGACGAAGGCAGACAGAACTGCACGTGACTTGTTGAAACGTTCGCTTTACACTCTGCGTGGAATTAGGGAGGAGAGGTCTAGCGATCCTTAGCGATCCTTAGCAGCTTGAAGCTAAATAGCACTAGATAGTAAATTGACGGGCTAGAAAGCCATTTAGCCGCCCGTGCCAACTTTCCTGATGCGGCAGGACCAGAGCCACCAGGCGGGGCAGGATTCACAAGAGGCTGAGGTACATTAATGAGTATTAACGATCTGCTGCTGCCATAGGTATCTCACCTGCATATTGAATTCTTCAAATGGAACCAGACCCGCTGGAAGAGTAGGGCCAGGTTGAGGAGTTGTCGGCTCGTTGTTGCTCGCACCGGTGTAGTGAAGAACTGCATAGACATCTGTACCATTGACTATGGACCCTTCCTGTGAGATGGATTTCAGCGTGAGAATGGGTATGAACTTACAATTTGGGCTGGTTGGAAGGGTGAGATTCCCGCGGACTGTCTGGGTAGCGCGTATCCCTATACGCCAACGTGAGTACGTCATTCAAGTCGAATAAAAACAATCACGTACAGTAATTGTCCACGGACTGATTTGCATTGACCTTGAAGGATAAATTTTAGATTTGATACATCTGAAATTCAACTATGGCAGTCACCACAACACTGTAACGTTGGCCGGGGTGGACGTTAACCGAATCGACGGTATAGGGAACGGTGTTGACACCTAGACAAACTGCCATCAGCTGATCTTCCTTATAAGTTTAATTTATAGTATACCATCGGCCTCAATGATCGTCATTTTGTGGCTATAGATTGCGAAATCAAATGCACCTAACGATGGTGAATCGATGTTTCGGAGGATGAGTAGATATGAACATACCTTCGGCGGAAATACTAACAAGGCGGAAACGATATCTCGAGCCTCTGGAAACATTAAGTTTTGAGAGGGGGACAGTAGGACCATTTCCAGAACGGCCGGCACCGTTGATAAGGCCTGAATCAGGCACAGGCTCGTTGGCTCCCTGGTTAATCCATTGATCTGTGAGATATGAGTCAACTTTAGTACATTATTTATAATGGAATGAATGCTTACTTGTAGCAATGATGTAGTAGTATGGTACCAATCAGCCAGGGTAATTATACTAGGAGTGGTGTAAGTACAATACAAGAGAAAAATAAATCAAAAGGAAATGAAATAACATACGTCGCCTCGTTATCGATATCATACAAGGACTTGTGAGGATCATTGGGATCATCTGGAAAGTAATATTGTCAGTTTCCTTCCGCGAGAGATATTAATTAATTTCTGACAGATAACGATAGGTCCACGGAGACCATCCACATATTGAGTGCTCAGGTGACTATGATACCTGTACAAGCCTCAGATTTAAGAGATAAACCTCGAGGCGTTGTGGATATCATACCAGAATGTTCCAGCTTGGTCTCCGAGAACGAGTTGATAAGTATACGTATGGCTGGAATGCGGTTAGAAAACAGGGAAAATATTGAGGTATTGAAACCTACTTAGGAGCAATGGGACATTGCGTAACAAATGAGGGACCGTCATTGCTGAGAGAAATGATTATCAGGTTTAGAAACGGTGATAATATGATGGGACTTACTATGCATTTCTTGGCTGGAACTAACGAACATTGACCGATTAACACAATGCGAGTCTCAAAATAAATAAATAAATAAAGAGACATACTATTCCATGCCAGTGCTAGAACAACGTCGAGTCCGAAATCAAAATAGTATCTAAAGTAATGAGCGTACTATTCTGGTACTCTTGCGAATGTTGGGATTGTTGAGATTATTAACGACATTTACGAATACAGTGTCACCCTTGTTTGCTTTAAGAAGGGGACCGGGGAATTGACCGTTGATCAGCGCAGCTGGACGTTCGAATCCATCTGGTGAAATGCTTTGGTCCGTGAGATGGAAGGTCTGGGTGACAACAGCTGCATTAGAAAATAGAAAAGAGAGGAGACCAAGTAATGAGAGCTTGAACAAGACCGACATGAGAGCTTCTTGGAGTAAAGGGGCTCACGTTTGCCTCCTTGTAAGCATTTTCGGGTTCGCTACATCACGAAATCTGACAAAGTCTAGGTAGTGCTAGGTGGTCTAGGTACCTGCCTAGCGTGTTTAGCGAATCCGCCGTTGCCTAGTAGCCCGAGCATGCTTAGCGAGAGCTTTGCCGATCTAGTTGGGTTGCCAGTCAGCACCTAGCTAGTGCTATATAGCTCAATGTATTTAATTTATATTTTTCGAATTTAAAAGTAACAGGATTTTAATATATTATATAGATGTCTAAGATACATACACTGATGGTAATAAGTGAAGAATACAACAAGTAATACTAAAATTATTGGCTGGTGGCCATGTGCACATGACAGGCCATAGCTGAAATCTTCCAAGGATCTTGAGTTTGTTGTAAGACCAAATGACCTAGCTATGGCATTTATGATTAGTCCCTTATAACCGATTAAAGTGTTAATACAATGTACCATTATTGAAGACCAACTGAACACAGTGTCATTGCTATGACTTCCCAATGATCTCCTAAGCCTAACCTTGTGAGTCCACATCGACAGCCAACAAAGAGACAGTTAGCTAAAGAAAGTCATTGAGAAAATAGACAGCAGAAAGAGTGATCAAGCATAAACCAGTATACCAGGCAAGATACAAGATGCAAGAGACAACAAGACAAGAGCGTAAGTGCATATCTGACAGGAAGGTCGGATTGCTTGAAGAGAAACTTTTGAGGACTCAATCTCAGGAGTTCCAGATGGTAGAGGCAGTACTATGGTCATAAGCATGTTGGAATAGATATGGTGGAGAACATAGTCTGCTGTTGTAGTGGTGGTTCCACTTACACAGTGTAACTTGGAGAGATGAAGATGGTGAGAAGTGCACGTGACTTGCTGAAACTGTGTTTCACAATCTGCGTAAAAATATAATGTGAGAGAATGAGAGGGAGGGAGCCTACCAATCCTTAGTGAGCCTATAGTGTGTGACAGCCATTTACAGTAAACGGTTTGGCCTGTCACAAAATGGCTAAAGGCTCAGCAACAAGATTAGTTTACAGCCTTTAGAGAGTTTTCTTAGAAGGTACTAAACAGTTGTTTTCAATCCCTCAGAACAGATTTAGTTTATTTTCATTTTGACCCTTTTATGAACAGTTTTCGCACTTTTCAGCACTCAGCAACCTCCGATATGGGCGCTTAGTGCTATTCTTGCACCACCTCCTATCATCTTCACTACCAATGCCCAAAAAGAAGCATCAATGAAGCATCCCACAAAGTCAAGGAGGTCAATTTGCAGTAGCTGCAACTTCTCATCACAATGAAAGCCCAGACTCTGAAGTTATGGGCTGGTCAAGTGATTCTGACAGGTCTGATGCCATGAACGCAACATCTGGCTCAGAATCTGACCGGGAGGATGCTGACTAGTCTACAGAAAGTGAAACAGAGGAGGTACAACATCCTGAAACTCGCTCCGAATTTTGTTTGAGACAAGCCTTGGCCCACAAGGAGAAATTGAGATTGGCTGGTATCCGGAGTGCAGAGCACAAATTAGATGGGCCTGGTCACCACTCTGGAGGTCATAATCCACAGGAAGGAAAATCTTGAGGTCCTTATAAAGTTGGAGGCCTATCCCTTTGAAGAATTCAAGAGAGGAAGAAGAAATTGAGAGATACAGCAGCTGATAGGAGGATATCAGACACTGAATTGGCAAAGCAGTTGGCCAATATTGACGAGCAAGCTCAAAGGGAGTCTTCTCTCAAGCAGCAGAAATTGGGATCCTTTTTTATGAAGAGACCTCATGTTTCTGCCCCCTCCCCTTCTCCTCCATCTTCCCCGCTACCTTTCAAGAGACAACGAGTCATGACTTCACCTGTAGCAACTCCAACTGATGATATTCTGAGGCAGTCAAATGCTGGAGTTCTGAAGAAGAGATTGAGGATTTCATCATCTGAGGATGAAGAGGAGCCTTCAGGGAAAGTTATTCAGCAAGAGGAGGCAGTAGATGAAGCCCTTGAATGGATTGAGGTGGTCTCAGAAGACTTGCCTGTCATTATGGCTGATTTTAGTCACTGGTGGAGGAAAACCTCAAAACTGCATGCAAAAAAGGACAATATAAATCCGAATTATTGTCTGCTTGCTTGACAGATTTTTATTGATGGACTCCCTGCCAGGGACAAATTTCTGCAAGCTGCCGAGTCAGCTGCAACCATGGCCAAGGAGAAAGTTTTGCCAGACTCATTTGCTCAAATGCACACCACTTTGAAAAGCACCAAGCTCTTAAACCAAGGTAGCAGGGTAAACAAGTCACAGGTGGTTCACTGCTGGATGATGAAGATGTTCTTCTTGGAATACAACACTGGCTATGCACTGTTGAAACTGGAAAGGTATTCTCGATTTTCAGTGCTTGGATATTTAATACTCAGTCCAGTAACAGGTAACTCCATTTCTGCTGAAGAAGCAGGTCAATGAGGTAATTCTGCCATCTTTTGCCTCAAGAGTCCAGAAGAAATCAATCTGCCTAAAAACTGCAACCCACTGGTTATATCAACTTGGTTTTCAGCATAAAAGATACACTAAGTCAGTTTATTATGATGACCATGAATGAAAGGATGTGCAAAATGCATGCACAGTTTATCTTGAAGTCATGGAAGAACTGCAAAAGTGAGGATACTTGACTTGGTTCAAGGACACTATTAATTATTAATTCTAGATGGACTCAAGAATATGGAGGTGATGAGATGAAGCCATTACCTCTTGAGCTCAAGGAAGGAGAAAAGGAGGTTGAAATATTCTTCCATGATGAGTCGGCATTTCATGCAAATGATTATCAGTGTGATTATTGGCTTTAACCAGCCCAATCAGTTCTCAGAAAGAAAGAGAAAGGTTGGCTCATGATGGTGTCAGATTTTATTTGCCAATCAACCAGCCCGTTGGTACTCACTGAAGAACTCTGGGAAGTGCAGCTTGCAAAGCCAGAAGGGGAACATCTCCCACAGCATGCTCATGTTATCATTACCCCAACAGGGAAGGAAGGGGGAGATAACTATTGGAACATGGAGCAAATGATAGCCTAGGTATGAGGCTATATGCACTTTTCCTGTGGTATTTGATCCATTTCTCTCTTTTCTAGCTTCGAACTGCAATTAAAATTGCTGAGCTTATGAATCTAGAGAAACAGCTAGTCTAGGCCTTTGATAATTCTTCAGCTCCTAATTCACTATCCCCAGATGCTCTAACAGTCAACAAGATGAATGTTGGACCTGGCAGAAATGCTCCAAAAATGCAAACAACATGGATTCCAGCATATAATCCTCATGGGCATGCAAACAAGGAACAGACAATGCAATTTGATGAAATCCTACCTGATGATCATCCTTACAAGACTTTCCAAGGTAAACCAAAGGGGATTAAGGTTATTCTGGAGGAGAGAGGCCTCATTTCAGTCACTCCACCTGGTACCCATGCCTCCAAAAACAACAAACTACCCCCTGGTGAATGTAAGGCTTGCAAAGCATGTAAAAAACAGAAAGCTAAGTTTGAAGATATCTTGGGAACCACTGAAAATGTTGTATCTGAATCTGGAACACTGGAGACATCATAAAATCTCCTGAGGCTAAAAGTCCCAGGAAATCTTATGCTTCTGGCAAATAGTATTAGCATTTCTTGGGGAAAAAATTGACAGGAAACATTGATTACTTTGAAGATTTCCTGAAGCATGAAAAATTGATTTGTATTAGTATTTCCTGAAATTGGAAAACTTAGATGCATTCAGAGTTTTCACAAGATTTCCTGAGGTCAGAAATGTTGGTAAAATTAAATGTTTTCACCTAGCTTTCTAAATGCACAAATGTACAGAAAATAATGTGTTTGTTCAAGATTTCTGGGCTGAGATTATCATGGGGAAACATCAAATCACTTTAGAATTTCCTGAATATATAAACTGCACAGAAATTTTGGATTTGTCCAAGATTTCCTGGTCAACCTTACCCTGAGGAAATGCTGAATTACATTAGAATTTCCTAAGTACACAAACATTGGAGAAACTCTGAATTTAGCTAAGATTTCCTGACACACAAACACTGAGGAAATGTTTAATAATATCAAGATTTCCTGAGCAAGATTATTGTCAGAAAAATCACCATTTTCCCAAAATTTTCCCCATTCTCAAATTTCCATATCCAGGAAATTTTGGGAAAATGATGACTTTCTGACAATAATTTTGCTCAGGAAATCTTGATATTATTTAACATTTCCTCAGTGTTTGTGCATCATGAAACCTTAGCTAAATCCAGAATTTCTACAATGTTTGTGTACTCAGGAAAGTCTAGCCTAATTCAGCATTTCCTCAGGGTAATGTTGGCAAGGAAATCTTGAACAAATCTAAAATTTCTGTACTGTTCATATTTCAGGAAATTCTTAAGTAATTTGATGTTTCCTCATGATAATCTCAGCCAGGAAATCTTGAACAAACCCATTATTTTCTGTCAATTTGTGTTTTTAGAAAGCTAGGTAAATCCATTTAATTTTACCAACATTTCTGACCTTAGGAAATCTTGTGAAAACTCTGAATGAATGCAAGTTTTCCAATTTCAGGAAATGTTAACACAACTCAATTTTTCATGCATCAGGAAATCTTCAAATTAATCAACATTTCATGTCAACTTTTGCCCCAAGAAATGCTAACACTATTTGCCAGAGGCATAAGATTTCCTGGGGCTTTTAGACTCAGGAAATTTTATGATGTCTCCAGTGTGGAAGTGAATCAGAAGAAGAAGACTGGCCAATAAATTGCTGTATGCATCGAATTTTGTCTCTGCAATCAGACTTCGAAAATGAAAAGTCACTGCTTCAAAAGGTGAGCTCAGTGGCATCTGCTCTTTGTGTTGCTAAAAGTCTCATAGGTGATAACTGCAGCTGGTCATATTTGTCTATTTCTACCAAAGTTCCACCAGAACTTAATCCAATTGAACTATTTTGGGGATGGGTAAAGCAGTATTTCCGTGAGCACTGCAATGGTCAATTCAAGGCAGCAAGGAAGCTTCTTGATGAGTCATTGGATGCTTGCATGGTTACAACAATCCCACGATTTTTCAGAAGAGTGTTCCACTACATGAGTGTTTACCATCAAGGACCCACTGGTCTTCTTGCTGAATTTGTGGTAAATAAATACTGTTCTCACCGAGGAGTCACAGCAACTGACCTTGCAGCTGCTAAGGAGGCCAAAAAGGTTGATGATGCTAAGTTCTATGAGAAGGAAAAGCAGAAGGCTGCTTAATTGACCCTTATGTATATAATACAAGAATAATAGCTCTTCAAACCTTGACATATTGGATTTTTATGGAGTACAGAAGTCAGGTTTTCACGCTGAATTTCGCGTTTTTGGGCGCCTATATCAAGAAAGGTCATGCTGGCTAATTTGAATATCAACCATAGGCATGTTTCTTAGTAAATTTTTAATCTCAGGCCGAAATAATGAAAGATTTGGCTTGCCATGATTGCCAGTCCTCCACCGTAGCAGTCCTAGCCTAGGTGGCGCTATCTAGCATGTTGATGAGCTAGATAGGCATTTAGCCACCCGTGTCAACTTTCCTGATGTATGGCGCCTTGAAGAGTACCATTTAAAGGTCAGGCCGTATCTTAAAGGCTAAATAAAGAAATAAGCACGCAAAGCTACGGTGTTATCCCTGTTTTTTGATTCAGAGTAGGTCAGCTATGCTATTCGGATGGTCCGGCGTCCGGCGTCGTCATTCCTCTTCATTCCAAATAACCTTGGGGTGCTAATATTAGGAGGTGATTTTTGCTGACATCGATACACGAATAGCATGACAGTTCCTGTTACGCGTTGAACGTATCGGTAAACACTTTGAAGACGGTCGAGAAAGGAAGGTCCGACACCTGTTTATTTAGGTGTTTGATTAACTCGACATCACCAGCGCGACCATCTAGTAGCACAACACCACATCAATCTACAGTGTACATTGATATTCCCAAGAGCCAGATTCAGATTGTCCAACAACCTATCATGCACGATGCATTTCACAGGTATGTCTCCGACGAGGAGGCATATTTGCAGTGAAACATTGCGGAAATCCTGGACAGCCATCCGGACTGCATGACAGTCTGAGCGTCTCCGACGTCGTTGACCATTAGTACTCCGAAACGATTGCTGCATCCGACATAAATAGACAAGCATAGAAATAGTCCAGTCTTAATCTCACGTAGAATACGTGAATATGTTTCTGATAGCAAAGATTGCTCGCTGTTCATGGGTATTCATAGTGAAGGATCAAAAGATGGGCTTATGAATAGTATTCAGAGTCTAAAGATACTGCGGTGGCACCTAGATTAGAAAGACATTGGGCCTACTGTATATTTGGAGTGATCAAACACACCACCCCAACCAATAGCTACATGTGTCTATTTTTTTGCGAAGGCATGAAGATAAATTTCGAACAGCGTACCTTGAGGGCACAGAAGCGCAAAGCGATCCAGATTTGGACCCGATTCCGTTTGCAGTGGCTAAATCCGACCAATTTAACATTTCGCGTTGGTTCCTATCACCGAGCGCCGGAAGCCGTTCAGTACGATTTGGGTGGTGTTGGTGTATTTGCCGGACTAGGAATGTCGGATATTTCGGTGTTGGACAATGTAGCTATCCTATTGAAGTTCAATTATAATCACCATATGTATAAGTATGTCAGCCAAACTGAAGATTAATAGTTGTGTAAGGGAGACGGAGATTGATAAGAATCCCGGAGGATCCGCAACTGTGAGTGCGGGAGAGGAGGAACGGAAGAGAGGAACCTAGGGAGACACGAGGAGGTAAAGTCGGGGGAGCCGGAACCGGACCCAGTCCGGATCGCCAGATTGCTGCCCACATGCAAACAGCTATGCAGAACATTTCACGGTATTTGATTGGCTTCCCTGGAGTGAGGTGACGGTAATGGTTAAGCCGAGCCAATCACCGAGCGAAAAAAATATCACCTATGAGATAAGGTTGGAACAGGCAGGAGCGGAAGGATCTCCTCCCTAGACGACCAGGGAACAGCCGATTGAGTATCATCTCAAAGCGTCTATTGGAGCTGGCGGAGGGCTCGAGGGTGACACGGCGGCGGCGCGAGCCTCCAAGTGGGCCCGGTTTAATGCTGTGAAGTTATCCTGATATTCATTGAAGATATATGTGACAGTGAGATGAGGAAATACCGTGATGGTGGTGAAGAAGTCCCAAAGAGGTGTCGATACCTTTGGAATTAGACTTCTAGGGTCTAACATCTAATGATGAGATAAAAGAAAAATGGGGAGCAATTCAACCTCGGCTGCCAACTGTCCACAGGCACCCTTGCAGATAAATAAAAACAAACAAACCATTCACTCGAAGATCGAGATTTTGCTTCGGCGTTCTTTATTAATTTAAGTATTACAAGCTTAAGGTAATTTGCAAAGAATTAGTAATGCGATAAGGGGGGAATTTCTATTGTAATTATAAGTAGGGTATTTACTATAGATACAAAGTTAGCAGGTCTAATACTGTCTGATATACAAGAATTATGAGGCATTAAGCAACAATTGCAGGGGTGTCCAAAATAATAAATGGATCCATATGAAAATAAGAAGGGAAAATACCAAAGGTTTTATGATTCATAACTAGTGTCAGTCTGTTCTGAAGAACTCAGTGGTCCTAAAAATATTGTCGAAAACCGGAATCTGTCTATCGAAGATTCATTGGAATATTCTTCAGAATCGTCCCTATGAATTTGTGCTCCGGCGCGACGAATATGAAGAAGAATATGCGAAGTCACAATGGAATGTATCACTCGCTGAAGTCTGGAAGAATATGGTCATTAGAGATCCGTAGTAACGGTAAAAGCGATAGCCGTAGACTCACAATATCAAGCCTGCGCCTGACGTCTAGTGATATATGGATCAGCATGTAATCCGAGGATACGAATATCAGCCATTGTACTTGCCGTGACAGCGGGGACAGTAAGTACAAGGAAATTGGCCACAGTAAACAGAGTCAAATAAACATAATACATTAGGCCTATAAAAGCGACCATTAATTGTATTCAAACCGGTATTACGGAGCTCCTTACCGTCTTTATAAAGGATCTCTCCGAGACTCGTCCTCCTGAGGTTTGCTAAAACTGAATTAGCACAGAATTAAACCTGAACTATGTATATAATGTCCTACATTGCTTGAAAGCTGACACAACGGTGAGAATAAGGATGACTAAAGTCGGCAGGTTAATGGCGATTGTCATGCAGCAATGAATCTATCGTCCATACTTGTTTCAAATATGATGACACCTGAGAAACCCAGTAAAAGGATTTTGGCTGAAGCTGAAACCGGACTGAAGACATTTAGACAGTCTTGCTGCCCTGGAACTTGTATAACTGCAGGATGCTTTAGTAAATGGCAACTGATGGTCAAATGCTATTACTCACAAATAACTGCAGTCGTGCCTTTATACGCCGCATAAAAACTGGCCGCAGTAATGAGGAAACCGATGCCGAAGAGACCGAACAACACTCTCATACTCTTATTCCAAAGTGCATACGTTCGAAATACCAAGACCACTGAAAAGGTCAATTAAGTTAGTTCATACTCCAAAAATTACTGTCAGACATGACATACGCTCAGCAATGAAGACTCCGATGGAAAGAAACCCTGAAATATTCCGCATGAGAAAACGATATGGTATACCGTAGTCACTTCACGTACATCCAGATGCTTCGTGAACTGCGCGACACTGAAGGACGTATTTTGTTTATGAGGTTATAGCATATAATATTGACGGACATACTCACAGCTGGTATTGAGAGATGCCCTCTCATCGCAAAGTGTACTAGAAGAGGAATGATCAAGAATGATCAACTTCAGAGACACATAGGCTTTCTTACCAATTGACAACAAGCTAGTGTCAATCCAAGCACTATATCGGGTTAGGAAAAACAGCACGCGTGCCGTTGTCCATGGAGCCGTCCAAATCAAGGTGACTTCGTCAGAGAGGGCGATAAGATAGTCATACACCTGGGGAAGGATTTATACGCTGGTTAGAATATCTTGTCATTTTTAGAATTGCACCTACAAGGATGACTAAGGGAATGGCTGGATTTCGGTTAGGATTTTGATTTTCAGTTAGACTTATATTCAATTTCACACCTTGGAAATACTGGATAAATAGGTCAGCGGATTATGAATTGGTTAAGCTGGTCAACGACGAACGTACGCCAGAAATCTGATTTTCTCGAAGAAAAAGCAAATTGTCGGAAAGTGAGGATAAAGAAGACATTAATAACACTGGTCAATCGGGCATAGGAGTAAAGAAGAAGCAAAGTGGCCACGGAACCTGGACGGCACTACTTTATATAATCGTCCCTAACTTCGGATGCTCTTTTTCCGGCAAGAGGCGAGGACCCCTTTGTCGATTACCATATGGTTTCCGAGCTTTGATCAAATCATTGATGAATCACTTGGTATCCTGGAGCAATCTTGGAGCATCATCATCTACTTTCGATGTACGGCTTTAGTATCATTACTTCAATGGAGACAATCATGGAACTGCGGCTTCACGTATTATACACACCAGCATAGTAATAATTCAAATTCAGCGCTTTAATGGGCACTCTAGCCTGGAGGCATCACAGTTTACTTCAGACCTCAGTTGACTGATGTTAGGCAACACGCTATATCTGGAATATGTGGCGACTAGAATTCGACATCTTTCTTCGAAGTGAACCAGGATGATCGAGTACTATAATAGCGATCGTGCGTAACAAGAAGTTTAATTATTTTAGAAATTAATTGTCATGAAGTTTAAGATGGATATAATAATACAAGTCGAGTCCTTCGCTTTGCTTCGGAAGAATGTAAATGAAATAAGATATGCTGTTTTCAGCAGCACAACACTCGCCGCTCTAGGCTCTGCACTCTGGGAATTCCGAGCCGTTGACTATCCCCATTCATAAAAATTGAAGCATAATGAAAGCCTATCAGAATAGACTCAGACTTATTGATATTGTGGCAAACATGCTAGTGAGACTCCGCTACTCAGTGGTAAATATCTGACTGCATGTACATGCCGATTTTCTCATTAATTGAGGAATTATGAGGCAGTTCTGTTCCAAGTGCTCTCAAAAATGTTTCATGTAGTTGAGAAAGACCTCAAACAACAGTACTACAAAGAAACATACCTGCTTGTTAGTGATAAGAAGGGCAGAAAATTATTCATGAATTTGCCTGTTATATGCAACATGCCTTGCGTTATCCTCAATGGTTCAGTGCCTTTTCTTGCCTTTTCCTTGCTCTTTTTATACTCAATGAGTGTAAGATTAGTCATGGCTAGAAATCAAAAATAAGGCCTAGACCTGTCCGTGAATTGTAAGATGTACATCTTTCGGAATTCAAGAATCCTGTCCTGATGAAATTAGAAGCCTGGATCTAAGTCCTGTTTAGAATCTTAAGTATGAATTCTTGAATTGATACTTGAATGATCAATCATGAGGTGGGACAGCACTGCAGATTTTAGTGAGGTGAGAAGCATTCTAGAACTCCTATCATACCCTGATCCTGCTGTCCTGGATCTCTACCTTTGGTGGAGCCAATTAGACATGATAGAGGGGCAGAAACCTTTATGATCTTGCTTCACAATCACCCTTACAATTAAATACTCATTAGAGAAGCATACTTAACAGTACCTAACTTGTTGCTTCTAAGGTATGTAGCTTTTTCCAAGTCACAGAGTGGTCTAGACTTGATTTTTGAATTCTTGCTGCACAGCATGACTAAATGCAGCAGCTGTAGGGTATAAAAGACAAAGGATTCAAGCAGGAAAAATCCCTCATCACCCAAAATAGATTGAGGCAGTTGCCTAATACAGGTATTTTCATAGAAACTTTAGTATACGAGTTATATTATTATTATTATTATTATTACAGCTATTTCCAGTACATCAGACGGACTTCCACAATCACGTGATGTTCACAAAAAATAATGCTTTGCAAACATTTTACAATAGCTCCTCAACCACTTCGATTTAAGATTAGAAAATTTGTAGCATTGGGTTTTCAATACTGGGAAGGAAGTTCCTCTATTAATCTTTCTCCGAATATACAGCCAATTCTGTTCATAAAAAAAAAAGGCTTGAAATCTGCTCCTGGGGCTAGTGTTGCTGCAGTCCCAGACTGTTACATTTTCCCACGTTACTTATAAGTGAAGCAGCAATCACTCTTACCTGAAATTTAATTTTTGGGAATCTACAACCTTTCTAACTTCATTTTATATACCCCTTTTTCACCCAAAAAATCTAGGAGCCATTTGGTCCCGGTTTGGTCCCCAGGACTAGATCGAACTGTGGCAACATGTTAAGCCCCGTGCTTAAGTGTCACAACACGTGACTTCGTTTAACCTCTACGAAGCTTCGGAGAAGGTCACATACCTTTGGAGAGCTTCGTTTGGACTTCGTTTGACTTCCCATCTTACTTCGTTTGACTTTGCTTCTCACCTCGTCTTCGTGTTCGCACAACAAACCCTTTGCCCACATCCCAACTTCTTCTTGATCCCGAGGGCAACACCTTGGCCCACCTACTTCCTTCTATCACACTATCCACTCTACTATTCCATAAGACTATTATTAGTCTTCTCCGGACCTGGCACAATTGGACTTCAATACTACTTCTATTCTGACAGATGACACTTTGTCATGCCCGTTCCCATTTCGTTTGTATTGTTTCCGTTCGCTTATCTTTTCTTATGGCATATTTCCGTTCGCTTATTTGTTCTCATGACATATCCTCTGTTTGCTTATATTCGTATTGCATATTTGTCCGTCATACCTTTTCGATTATTCACATTATTCGTTTAATGGTTCCCCTGAACCTTCACTATTCGACGATACACATATACCCATTGTTCTATCACTTTATGTTGTGCTATGTTCCGCATTTGACTTATTTGTTTGTAAGACTTCCTTCCGCTTTCGTCCATGAACTTATAGTATATAAGTACATGTATCTTAGCTAGTTTCTCCAGTCAGAAATTAGACTAGACCCTACCTTATGTCTTAGCCTTATAGACCTATTGTATATCCTTCCTATAACTCGAGCCTAGTGCTCATTCCCTCTATATACTTCAGACCTCTATTACCTCCAAACCGAATACAACCTTCAGAGATCAACTCCGAACTTCACCTCGAACCTTTGATCTTACTCTGAAGTCCTACCTTTGTTCAGGACTTTGTTCGGTCTTTGTTTGAACACTTTGTTCGGAACTTCAGTATTCGAATCCGCTCTTACATTGTTGGTTCTAATCTGTTCCAAATTAAGGACACGTACAGTTTGAGACGGCGCAACCCACGACGTTGAAGCCAAGTCCTTTGGTTCTAACCCTTCATTCTTTAGTGTGACTTCGTTCGTTACTTCGGTCATGCTTCGGAACCCTTTGTTAGGATCAGCCCGTAACACAACACTACCTGGGGCTCTCCTGCATGAATAGCAGACTCCTTCCTAGTTGTCCTCCAGTGTTGACTTTGTGGAATATGGTTGGGGTGGAGTACAAGGCGGATTGAGCCCACAGGAGCCCATAGTATGTAAGCACCGAGGTAATTCCGAGAAAAAGCGGACAAAGTAACATTGTTGGACAACTGGCATAAAATGTCTAGGTGCCCATGCTCCATGAAAACCAAAGGGGAGAAAAGATGTGACATGATGCATTCGTGGAGCATGGGCGCCTAGGCATTTTATGCCAGTTGTCTGACAGTATTACTTTGTCCACCTTTTCTTGGAATTACCTTGGTGCTTACATATTATAGGCTCCTGTGGGCTCAATCCACCTTGTATTCCACCCCAACCATATTCCGCGAAGTCAATGCTGGAGGACGACTGGGAAGGAGTCTGCATGAATAGGTGGATGTTAAGATACACAAATCAGTCTAAAAATCATATAAAATATAAATGTATGGATTGGAAACTCCACTCCACCACAATGTATCCAGGGAAAGGCGGTCCTAAGGTACAAACCTAGGCATGGGGACCACCTGGCCCAATGTACCCCAGAACCACCTTCCCCAGGCTCTGTGGAGACACAGTGAAGTTCCCAATTATATATTTTTATTTAAGACAGTTTCTAGACTACTTTATGTGTCTTAACATCTACCTGTTTATGCAGGAGAGCTCAGGGAGCAGATTTCAGCTCATTTTTTTTTTATGAACAGAATCAGTTGTATATTAGAAATAAATAAATACAGGAACTTGTTGCCCAGTATTGAAAACCCAATAATACAAATTTTCAAATCTTAATTCAAAGTGGTTGAGGAGCTAATGTAAGATGTTTGCAAAGCATTATTTTTTGCGAACATTATGTGATTGTGGAAGTCTGCCTTATGTACTGAAAACAGTTGTAATAGGATACTGTAGTAAATCGACCAGTTGTTTGGCTGAAAATTCCATGACAAGGTCGACTCACCTGAGGTATTCTCCTAAAAGCTAAGTAGCACATGACAAGGTGCAAAAATTTGTTGAGGACACGGAATCAAACTGCCACTGCCAAACATTTAATATAAAAAGTTCACTGCTTAGCCACTACATTACATACAATCATGACATTTTCATAATTTTGCTTTACGTATCCTACATATACATACCATCTGAACCATTTGGCAGTGATACCTGCAGAAGTTGTGCCTGAACAATTTCCTGGATGACTCAAACTTCAGCAGAAAAAATGTCACTTTCTGAAGAAGAATTGGTACAATGGGAAGCCCTCAGCACAGTCCCAAATAGGTTTTTGAAACTCCTTCTTCCAGACAAATCCTTATCTCTATCCTCGCTTCTTTGCTTTCCTCTCCCAGCCATTAGGAATGCTTCTGTTCAGACACCTGTCAATGTCTTTTTCTTGCAAGAAGCTCCAATATCATTTGATGTCTCACTTTTGGCCAAGTTTGCATTGCCTCCAACCATGCTCATTGACAATTTGACTGAAGAGGCACCTTTGCAGTGGAAACATGGTCAACGCTCCTTTTTCTATGCACATCAAAACTTGCTGTTGATTTATTATCCTTTATGGGTACCAAACTTTTGGGTGTCTGTGTGGGATCTTCATAAGAGCATAATTGGTTCATGGAGCTGTGCCTCTTCCTGGTTGGATGTGGTACAGGTGAGGATCAATGTCCGAGAGACTGAATCCATCACAACAGAAGTCCAGGCCATTTTTGACACAATGTCTTGGTCTGGCAACTTCTATGGATCTCAATGGAACGTGCCTATTGCCAAATTGTCTAGTTATCTCAGTGATGCATGGCTGTCTAATGACAAAGTGGATCAAATGTTGCAGACTATTGAGCAGCATGTCTCTGAGACAATTAATACAACCAAAGAGTTTGCATTTTGGCCTTTGTGGTTTACCAACAAGATGGTCAACTTGTAATAGTTATATACTGTTATATTAATATATATATAATGTAATATATTTAATAACTAATATCCAGGAGATATTAGTTTATATGCGCTACATACTATATGTAGTCTATAATTAGTGTGGGCACCATACATGTCCACATTGGCTTGTATTTAGCATGCCGGTGCATTAGGTGCTGGCATATATCTTTTTAATCACACCCATTGTACTACCTTACTCTATATAATTGAGTTCAGTTAGTCTCAGGTGTGATAAGATATAAACAGCATTATACAACTGTTACCAGAGAATGAAGGACAACTACTGCTCTGCTCTGGCAATGAAGGTCTTTAGGAAGATCAGTGATGATTTGGCAGCAGGTAGGGTGGGAAAGGTTGGAGGAATTATGCATGTTTGTGGAAACCACTGGGTAGCTTATTCAATTGATGGGAACGAATGGGAGTTCAAGCTTGGTGATTCCCTAGACATATCCATTGATGCTGAGGTTTGGGGCATGTTCTCATGGTGGCTTTCCCATCATTCTTCAAGGCAATTATGCTTTAAGAAAATGGAAATAACAAAACAGACTGATGGATTTTCCTGTGGAGTCCTAGCTGCAAATATTCTTGAGCATGCTGTCACTCCAGAAGTTCGCCTATATCTGGCTGACCACAAAAAGCTCTTATGGTGTCAATTTTTTCTTGAATGCATGCTATCATCATCTCAAATTTGTAAGCCTTTATTAAATCTAGAAGTGTTTCAGAACTAAACAGTGCTCTTTTAGAGCACAATCAAAGATTTAGAAGATCCCACAGAAAAAAAACTCAAATGTCCCTTCCTATTTATGTTTACTCCAAATCCTAAGTGGTCTTCATCAATGTTTGGGAAAAATGCCTCAGTTGAAGTCCAGCTCCCCAGTTCATCCATGGCAGGTAAGTAATAGTTATCTCCTTTCACTATCTGATATTTACAATCTTCTCAGATTCAGATGTAGTCATTCTCCCTTCTGCACCTTGTACTCCAAAACATTCATTTGCAGAGTTGGGCCCAGGAACAACACCTAGCCATGATAGGAAACAAGTCAAAATGGTGCCATCACCCCCTGTGCATATTTTGGCAGCAGCTCCAGTGATGAGACCAACTCTAATTACATCATTTTTCACCCAGAAACTCACAAGGGATGAGTTTCATGCTCAAAGCTCCAAAGTGATGGAGGCGAATTGTGGTTGGAATGATGCTGTTAAAGCTCACTGAGCTGAGGAGGCTGCATGGAAAAAGATCAGCCAGGCTTTGAAGGCTACAGTGCAACAGCAGAAGAAGCGGGCACTTGATTGCCAGCAGGAAATAGAGAATGGTGAGAGATCTCCAGGTGGGATGAAACGACAAAAGACAAAGGTAATTTTTGTTGTACAGCTATGACATCAGCAATGTTGTCATGCTGCTTTGCGAATTGCTTGAGTCATTAAAGAGGAAGATACCCACATAGATCTTATTGTCAACCTCGATCAAACAGGCCCGATATTCGTTCAAGGAGGCAAGCATAGTTGGGCTCCAATTGGACCTTGCCAGGTTTTCGTTCATGGAGAAGATGAAAAATGAGCATTTACAGTGGTGACTGCTATCTCAGCCAGTGGTAAATTACTTCCTTTTCAGGCTATTTTCAAGGGCAAAGGGCAACACAGTTGTCCAAGTGTGAAAGCTGAAATGTATCACGAATGCATAGATTTGGGAATGTGCTTCAAGTTTTCTGGAGAAGACAATCTTTGGTCAACTCACAAACTATGTAGGATCTTATACTTATATTGTTGCACCCTATTTTGATTCTAGAAAGAAGGACCTCAAATTACCAGCAAAACAGAAGTCACTCTTGTACATTTATTGTTGGTCTGTCCACCACTCAGACCAATTTCGAAGTTACATGAAAGTCAGCCATCCAAATATTATTCTTTGTTTTGTTCCAGCTAATTGTACTGGGGTCTTTCAACCATGTGATGTTAGAATTCAATGGCCTTTCAAGCTTTCATGCAAATGTTCCTGCCATGAAGTGGTTGTCAAGGAGGTTTCAGATGGTTTGGATAAGGGAGAAGCTTCAGGACACATTCAGATCAGAAAGGAAATTGGAGTCCTCTGTGACCATAGTGTAAAGTGGCTCTGGAAGGTATTAAATGATTTAAATAAGCCCAAACTTGTTCAAAGTGTGTGTAATACATCTTTTAATATTCTTCTTCACTTATTTGCACTAATCTACCTATTAGTCCTTTGAAAATTGTCAGGCCAGACCATACAATTTATCATATGTGTGTCTCACTGGCTATGACATATGGCAGGCACTTCATGAGCTACCTGATACCAATCCTGACTTCCATGCGGAGCTTACTGTGGGTGTTAAGCCCCATACTTAAGTGTCACAATATGTGACTTCATTTAACCTCTATGAAGCTTCAGAGAAGGTCACATACCTTCGGAGAGCTTCATTCGATTTCACATCTTACTTCGTTCAACTTCACATCTCACCTCATCTTTGTGTTCACACAACAAACCCTTGACCCTCACCCCAGCTTCTTTCTTGATCCCAAGGGCAACACCTTTGCCCACCTACTTCGTTTAATCACACTATCCGCTCCACTATTCCATAAGACTATTCTCAGTCTTCCTCGGACCTGGCACAATTGATCCTCAATACTTCTTCTATTCTGACAGGAGACACTTTGTCACATTCGTTTCCAATTCATTTGTATTGTGTCTGTTCACTTATCTTTTCTTATGGCATATTTCTGTTCGCTTATTGTTCTCATGACATATCCTCTGTTCACTTATATTTCTTATTGCATATTTGTCTGTCATACCTTTTCAATCATTCACATTAATTCATTTAAAGATTCCCCCAAACCTTTGCTATTCGACAATATGCATATACCCATTGTTCTATCACTTTATGTCGTGCTCTGTTCTGCATTTGACTTATTTGTTTGTAATACTTCCTTCCACTTTCATCCATGAACTTATAGTATATAAGTACATGTATCTTAGCTAGTTTTCTCTAGTTGGAAATTAGACCCTAGACCTTATGTCTTAGACCTAGTGTATATCATTCCTATATTCAAGCCTAGTGCTCATTCTCCTCTATACACTTCAGACCTCTATTAGCCTCTGAACTGAATACAACCTTCAAGATCATTTCCGAACTTCACGTCGAGCCTTTGATCTTACTCCAAAGTCCTACCTTCGTTCAGGACTTCGTTCGGACTTCGTTCGGAACTTTGGTATTTGGCTCCGCTCTTATATTGTTGGTTCTAATCTGTTCCAAATTAAGGACATGTACATTTTGAGAAGACGCAACCCATGACGTTGAAGCCAAGTCCTTTGGTTCTAACCCTTCGTTCTTTAGTGTGACTTTGTTCGTTACTTTGGTCACACTTCAGAACCCTTTGTTAGGATCAGCCCATAACAGTGGGGCAAATGGAAATCCCTCATATTACTGATGAAATCAGCCTCAAAAAAAATGAAGAAGAATTGGACCCAGGCATCTTTGAGGATGAGATTGATGTGCCTGTTGAGGCACTAATTGAAACATTGTTGAAACCCAAGCAAGATGGCATAAGTTCTTTCATCTGTGACAACAATGGAGCCATCTGCTCTGCTACAGCCAGTTTAAAAGCTGAGCCTGAGGAGGTTCTGCAGATGGTTGGAAGGGGTTTAAGGAGGAAGAAGATCTCTAGGAGATTGGGTGATTACATTGAAAACAAGGAGTGGTGGGATCAAAAGGACTAGGAACTTCATATGGATTTCCAATTTAGCTTCATTAATTTTTATTTATTTAGCCCCCTGGTAAATGTCTCTGTAGAACAGGGAGGGATAAAAAAGCACCCAGCGGAGCAAAAATTAATATTTTAGGTGCCCAAAAGAGAATTCTCCTTCAGCCCTTGTGACATGTGACAAACCCAGAATATTCTTCATTTTTTGAGGCTGTGACACGTGACAAGGAGAATCAGTTGATTTACTACAGTATACTGACCAAAACTTCATCAGATACTCTGCCCAGAAATGTACATGGGGTTGAAACAAAGTTGACTTGTAACTTTGCTACAAGGCAAAGTATAATTATGCCGCATGTTCCTGCAATTCCATGGTAAGTAGTGTTGCCCATGGTTTGGCTCAGCTCCAGCTAAACCAACAGACAGAGCCATTTTCAGCCAACCATAGCTGGTTATAGAGAAGCCAGTCCAATTGGCTCGGCTCAGCTCCAGAGCAACCTTTGTTCAGCCGGCTTTAGCCATATTTCTAGAGGTTTTCTGTACCTAATCTAAACCATTCAAATTTAATATATTGAGGATTATATACATATTCTGAACACATTAGAAGAGCTTTGGTAGGCATAAAGCCTGCAAGATACCGTTGAAATAGGGTATTAGGAGCTTGAACAGGTGAGGTATGGTAACATGTCACACTTCTCATGTATGCATGACAGTGTCATGGTATTGTTCCAACCTGCCCATGCCCGCTGAATTAATGGACCTTTAATCTTCTCATTGCCTTTAACACCACAATAATACCTGAAAATATTATTAATTGACAATAGAAGACTTTAGGATACTCCTGGTTCCATCTGATACACTGTAATAGCCAAAGGACATTTTACAGATAGCTAGCCGGCTGCAAGCCAAGCCAAGCTGGTATTTACTGGCTCGGCTATTTTCAGCCATCAGTCAGAGCCGGAGCCGCTCGATTGGCTGGCTAACCGTAGCCAGTCATGGGCAACACTAATGGTAAGTTTGATGGAAACGGATTACTTCACTGGATCAAAACGGGTTCCAATTGACAGGTTGGCAATGTTCAGTGTGCAATCAGCAGTGTATGAGGAGGCAATGCCCACTCTGTACTCGTGCCCAAAAAAAGTAACCGAACACCTCATGTGATGAGACGCACTCGGTAAACCAAGGCCCCACAACCTTTCTTGAACCACTGCCATGGTACAAACCAGGAGTCAACGTACTCAGCACAACTCTCCTAAGAAAAATCGCTTTATTGGCATGCGGATGGCTGGTAAAGGAATCCGTGAATCTGCCCGTGCGACTGGTATACCAAAATCGACAGCATCTGACCTCTGGGCTAAATATCAAGAAACAGACACCACTCATAACCGTGCTCGCTCAGGTCGTCCAAAGACAGTGACAGACCAACTCAAACAAGACATCATCCAAAATGTCAAGGATAACCGTCGAGAGCCATTTGGTGAAATAGCCAATTCAGTGCAGCCCCAGGTTAGTGACGCTACAGTTCGAAATATTCTCGCAGAAGCTGGGTACCATCGATGGGTTGCACGCAAGGTTCCTTATCTCACACCAACCCAGAAGCAAAAGAGGATGGCTTGGGCAAAGAAATACGAGAACTATTCGGATGATGACTGGGCAAAAGTCATTTGGTCAGATGAGTGCTACATCTACATGGGCGATAATCAAGGAAGAATTTATGTCACACGCTGTACTGGAGAAGAATACAAGGAGAACTGTGTTGTACCAACATTCAACCAGTCACCTGTGAGGGTAATGGTATGGGGTTGTATCATGAAGGGCAGGAAAGGACCGCTGGTAGTGCTTGAATATTCATGTGGGAAGGGAGGAGGGATGAACTCAAAGCGGTATCAGGAACAGGTCCTACAACAAACACTTCATCAGTTCTATCAAGAAATGTCCCAAGAACAACTCAATATAATTTTCCAACAAGATAACGCACCCAGCCATCGAAGCAAATCAACATTGGAGTGGTTCCGCAAGGCCAATATCCCACTTTTTGATCACCCACCATCTTCACCAGATCTCAGTCCAATTGAGCTGGTCTGGCATGAGCTCAAGAAGATTATTAGGGCCAAGCCTTCATCTCCAACCACTCTTGAACAACTTATCACAACAGTTCATGCTGCCTGGGAGGAATTGCAAGTGCAGGACGTTGACAAGTACATCAATAAGATGAAGGCACGGGTTGATGCTATCCAGGCAGCAAAGGGAGGTCCCACAAGATTTTGAGTAGATAGACACAGACTCTGTATATTATACTGTATATACAGAGCATTAGGAGTCCCAGAGTACAGTAGAAAAGTATGAAAGAAATGTGTCGATTTGCCTGGGACACGAGCGTGGGTACAACGTATCACGTGAGGTGTCCGGTTACTTTTTTTGGGCACGAGTAGAATAGGATGCAGCACCCCTAATTAGGTAACTTGATAAATAATTTGAAAATATTAATAAGTGTCGGGATGGCGGGATGATGGGGATGACGTGGTGTATTTTTTTGGTCGTGGACAGGGCAAGAGTTCATCCACTGTGATACTTCTTCATATTATCAAATTTATACTAGTATAGTGGTATTTACTGTTAAACGGGTACGTGGTTCTGTCAAATGGGTATGTGGTTCGGGTAGACTCGTAAGTGATGCGAGATCTCGTTAGTGGAGGTGAGCACAGGGAGGTCTAGTCCGTTGTCAGCCCTAGTGGTTAAGACTGTATATTCTGGGTAATACATACCTAGTCTGTTGTCAGCTCTAGTGGTTAAGACTAGGAACTGGTGACAGACATGAACTAGCTTACATACTGATGTGAGCTTACATAAACTATCTTATGTAATGAATGTAGAGAGAATCCGATATTATACGTAGTTCAACACTCCCACTTGATGAGGACTACCTCATCATCTATTTATTAAATGGGAGAAGATGACCAGTTGCATACAATACCCATTTGTTTTCGGAATTTCTCATAAAGGTCGCGAGCTAAGGGCTTTGTGAGCGTGTCGGCAATCATTTCGGTGGTCTGGATGTATACTGGGAGAACATCTCCATTGTATACGGTGTCACGGAGCCAGAAGAAATGGCGGTTGAGGTGCTTAAGGCATCCCATGTGTTCTGGATGCTTGCTGACTGATATAGCAGATTGGTTGTCCATTAGCAGTTCGGACGGACCCTTTTGAGGTGATCCAATTTCATCAAGGAATTGGCGCATCCAGCATAGGGCGCGGCCGGCATAACTTGCTGCTATGAATTCAGATTCTGTTGTGGACATGGCAACTACTGTTTGCATCTTGCTGGCCCAGTCTACAGTGCCCCCAGCTATTATAGTAAGATAACCTGAAGTCAATTTGCCGGTGTCGATGTTGCCTGCGTAATCGGCATCAGAGTATGTACGGAACATTTGAGGGCCTGGGAGCGCTGCACTGGCTGAGTATTCAATTCTATAGTTGAGCGTGCCACGAATATATCAAAGAAGGTGTTTAAAAGCCTTCCAATGTTCCATCCCAGGGTTTGAGTTATAACGGCAGAGTTCCGATACTGTCTTAGCGAAGTCTGGGTGGGTGCATTGTGTCAAATAGAGTACACTCCCAGTGCCCTGAATGTATGGGATACTGGCCATCTCAGCTTTCTCGGCATCGGTGGTAGGACACTGGGCCATGGAGAGCTTGCTATTGGGATCCATTGGTGTGGATAGTGGCTTGCAGTCGAGCATTCCGAAGTGCACGAGGAGGTCGATGGCATATGCTCTTTGGTCAATCCAGAGCTTGCGTGCGGGACGATCACAAATGACGCGTACTCCTAGGAGGCCGACCGTTGGGCCTAAGTGACGTAGTTTGAAGTACTTGTGTAGTTCTTCTATAACGTGGAGGATTTCTGGTCGATTTGTGGAGGCCATTGTCATGTTGTCGACGTGAATGGGGATAATGATGCGCACACCGTCTCGCATATATATGTATATGCAAGGGTCGGACATGACTTGGGTGAATCCTATGCTTAGGAACACCTCATTAGGTGTTTGTGCCATAGATATGCACCTTGCTTTAGGCTGTACATGCCCTTGTGCAGTAGCCCGACTACTGGGCCGTCTCCTGAGTGTTTGATGATGTTTGGAGAGACCGTTCGGTCTGTGCCGTCTGGTGGACGTAGGTATAGTTCGGTGTCTGCTGTGCTGTTCAGAAAGGCGGCGGTGACGTCCATGGACTCGAGGTGCATGTCTTCGACGGCTGCTATAGCGAGGACAGTGCGAACTGCGGGCCAGTGCGCTGTAGGTGCGTACGTCTGATCAAAATCGATGCCTGGTCGCTGACTGAAATCTTGCGCTACGACGTGAGCTTTGAAGCGGTCAAGTGCGCCGTCGGGCATGTGCTTGACCTTAAATACCCATCTCGAACCTATGGATTTCTGGCTGGCAGGGAGATAGCGACTGTCCATGTCCCATTGACCTTATGGTTGTTCATCTCTTCTGCCATGGCCTTGTACCATTCCTCTGTGTGGTTGCTCTGGATAGCTTCGTGATATGTCCTAGGGTTTGTGTCATGAGCTCCGACTTTTAGTGCGGATTGCTGTGCGAGGTTTACCACAATCCTGCCATATCCACCGGTTTCCGCCCCAGTTTCGATGAAGGTGCGACCTGTGATCATGAGGGCAATGTCGGAGGTGTGGCTTAGGCTGAAATCAATTACCTGAGCACTTTTGGTGTCAACTTCGCTGACATTAACATCCCAGTGTGGGTCCTCAAGAGGCAGCGCGTTATCAGCGGGAAGGGAAGGGGGTATTGGCAGAGAATCAGCAGGGGTAGTAGTCCAGTGGTTGGCTACTTTCGTGCGCGACGCAGGCTGTCCACTCGTGAGAGGAGAGATCTTCATGACTTGGCGCTCCAAAGCCTTGTCGTATATATTTGTCTTTTGGGATACTGGTGGGCATTCTCATGCAGAGCGGCATGGTGCATGAGGTGCAAGTGGTGCAGGTGGTGCAGGTGGAGGTGGCAGCAGCGGCATGGGGACACACGGCAGTGGCATAGCAGGCAGCGTATCCTGTGGTGGTGGCTCTATGGGCGGCGCAGGAGCTCCCACCGAAATAGGCGCGTCTTTGCTGTCATCATACGGCAAGTATTTGTGTGAGGGGGCGAAGTCGCTGGGGTGCGGGGCGAGGGCATCTGTGGGTGCTGAAGTTAGGGATATACCTGGGAATTCTCCTTCGTTGAAAATTACATCGCGCGAGATAATAATCCTCCTGGTGAGAGGATTATAGACCATCCAACCGATGTGGTTAGTTGGGTATCCAACGAATATTCCCTTGATAGTGTGGCCTTCGAGGCTGCGCCACTTATCACAACCTACAAGGATGTATGCCCTGTAGCCGTACACACGCAGATGCGAAATCTTGGGCTTCCGGCCTTTGAATCGCTCGTAGGGTGTGGTGTTTCTTGGCAGAGCAAATGTTGGGCAGTGATTGTGAACATGGCGGTATACATTTAAGGCGAAATTCCAGAAGCTCGGAGGCAGGCATGCTTCTGTATTCATCGCTATAATTAATTCAGAAATAGATCTATTTGCACGCTCAGGTATTCTGTTGGATTGCGGGGTTGCTCGCGTCGTAAACTCCACACGTATACCCTGTTCCTCGCAGAATTTAAGCAGTGCGGTGGACGTAAACTCGCCGCCCTCGTCATTATGGAAGCATTTGATTAGGCGGCCTGTCTGTCACTCAACTAGTGCCTTGAAGGACTTGAAGGCGGCGAAGAGGTCGCTTTTCTTAGCCAGTTCGGATCCTTCCAGCCAGCGTGATGCGTTGTCGACAAATACAACTCAATATGAATATCCGTTATAGCTTTTGACGGGCATTGGGCCATGCAAGTCACATAAGATGCAATCTAGTAGCCCTGTTGTGCGTTCAGCTGTAACTAAGAATGGATGCCGGTGTTGCTTCCCGTTGATGCAGGCATCGCAGAAGTCATCTAATGGCACATCTGAATGTATAACTAGATCGGATGACAGTCCTTCCTGAATTAGTTGCTCTAGCCTGTCCTTCCCCAAGTGACATAGGCATCGGTGCATCAAAGGACGATCTACAATGTTAGCTACTGCTCGGTGAGTGGTTGTCTGTGCATCTGTGACCATTGTGGCGACCATTCCGTCAAGGTATGCAACTTTTGAGGTGTTGACGGTCGCTGTGAAAATGAGTTTATCTGCAAGAGTGAAAGCCATCTTTTGGCCAAAGATAGTGACTTTGAAGCCGTGCATAGTCGTGAGTGTGAGAACAGATAGTAAATTGTTTGATAGCAATGGTACATGGAGGACTTCAGTTATAAGAATGGGATGTTTATCTTTTCCACATGGCTTAAAATGTACAGTTCCCTTCCCAATTGAATACACAACGAAGTTGTTAGTGAGTGTGATCGGAATGCGCCAGGGAATGTAGGAAGTCGTTAGCCAGTTGTAGTGCGGCATCATATGCACAGTGGCGCCAGTGTCTGCATTCCACGAGAAGTCAGTTGATTGGATTTTCGAGTGGGTTAACAGACAAACGGTGGCATCGGCTTTGACTCCTGCAGTGTCACAGCCTTAGGGTCATTTGTTTTAGCAGCATTAGCAGTGGCGCCGTGACCATTGCCACGGC
Organism: Sphaerobolus stellatus SS14; assembly: GCA_000827215.1. Classification (NCBI taxonomy): domain Eukaryota; kingdom Fungi; phylum Basidiomycota; class Agaricomycetes; order Geastrales; family Sphaerobolaceae; genus Sphaerobolus; species Sphaerobolus stellatus. Next base: position 586,796 of record KN837090.1, on the reverse strand, counting down.
CTGTGCACTTCTTTTTGTTGCCTCCCTTAGTGTCTTTCTTTCCGATGGCGCGGACTTCTGCGTATTTTGGGCAGAGTAGCATGGTGTGTTCGCCGTCGCAGATGTAGCATTTCAGCGAGCGCGCAGTGGTGGCATTTGCTAATTCAATTTCATTGATGGCTCCGTTGCGCTGAGTTTCCTCTGTCCTGAAAGCTTGAAGAATTGCGTCTTTGGACAAGTCTGATAGGAGCAATACTGATGAGATGAAGGAACCATATGTTTCAAAGGGGAGGCCTTTGATCATTGACATGGATACAAGTTCTTCGTCGAGATTATCTAGCGTGTAGCCCTTGGGTCGTATCACCTTGACCTTCTGCATCGCTCCTTGGATGCGTGTGGATAGATCAGTAAGGGACTCTCCATCCTTCAGTCAGATAGATAAGAGGTCACTAAGTGAATTGAATCTGGAGTTCGGCGCGGATTTGCTATGAACACTTTTGAGTTTATCCCACATTTCCTTTGGTTTCGTTCATATGTCGTCTACGTGAATCTTGTTCGCTTCGTCGAGCCATTGGCATATTTCGCTGGCAGCCTTGTAACACCGTGTGACATATGTGTTATATGCGGTAAGAGATTCAGTGGTAGGAGGGATGGTGGACCCAGTGACAATCATGGGATATGGAACCGGGATTGGAACTTCGGTGCCTTCAATGATGCCGATAACTCCAATGTACATTAGTCTTCCAAACATCAACTTTTCCCAGTAGTTGTATTTCACGTTTACCCCGAGCTTTGATTGCGGTGACCTCGATGAGGAATATTCTTCAGTCATCGTGTGGGGAGTTTTGATAGTGAGGGGTCTAATGGGTGTGCGCTGTCAACGTTGACGAGCGTGAGGATGGGGATAATCCGATAATGATCCGATAACAAATTGTTGTCGTAAAAGTAGCTATAAGCAGCTCGAGTGTCGATACCTAGGTGGAGCGAGTGTTTATGCATAATATCTTCTTTATGTTGCATAGTGTATGCCGGGGCCCATAACCTGTTAAATGGGTATGTGGTTCTGTCAAACGGGTATGCGGTTCAGGTAGACTCGTAAGTGATGCAAGATCTCGTTAGTGGAGGTGAGCACAAGGAGGTCTAGTCCGTTGTCAGCTCTAGTGGTTAAGACTGTATATTCTGGGTAATACATACCTAGTCCATTGTCAGCTCTAGTGGTTAAGACTAGGAACTGGTGACGGACATGAACTAGCTTACATACTGATGTGAGCTTACATAAACTATCTTATGTAATGAATGTAGAGAGAGTCCGATATTATACGTAGTTCAACATTTACCTCACCGTGCTGTGCTGTGCGTGCGATGGCAACCGTGTTTAGCCTTGGTAGGTCGGGATGACGTCAGACAGCTATCCGCAGATCGTGAGCGGCCAATCAGGTGACACTCTGCAGAACCTACTCCATGGATAACCAAACTATACATCCTGCATGCTATTGCCTCTATGATACGTGACCGTCTAGGTTCATACCCTTGCGCTAGCCAGGACTCTTTCCACTCCCTTTCAAAAATGGGCGTCTCTCACGTCTATTTATATGTATGGATGTAGGTCCATATGTACTTCGCAACATTTATAACCGTTCCTTTTAAGAGTCACAATAGAAAATCTTATCATGAGCGCAAGGGTTCTGCCTCCACGAGGCCTTAGCATGTGGCTGCGGTGTCTTGTGAGCGTAAGCAGTGTGACGAGCCCTGATTACGTGAACAGCACACTGAGCAGCAACCCGACGTTCCGTACTAGGACCCATGCCGGCTTTTCCTCCTCCAACCGATTATCGAAGCAGACACAAGGGGAGGCAAAAAAAAAAATAACAGACACCAACTCGGTAAATCCCAATAAGGTCTGATGGACCACCCACCCCCCCTACCCCCCTATTTAAATACGATATATATTCAGTATATAGGCATATATAAGTGTTATAGCAATGTAATAGTAACCATTTAATGCTCTGGTGATGCTTTACTTTCTCGTTTTAGGCTTCTTTCGTGCACGCCGACCTTCAGCCTGGCAAGCCCTGCATATCCAGTTGCGTGGAATTGTTGTAAGACGCTGACATTCCATATGAAACTGCCATAATAACAGTGAGTATTATTTCATGAATAAATCAATTTCGAAGGTCACTTACCACTCGTGTTTCACACTCTGCTGCCATACATTCAATTAACCCGGGTGTTGACTGCCAGTTATCATTGGAGAGGTTGATCCGTTCATCACTCCCACAGTCGCAAATAGCATCGAAAATTGTTTTGCGTGCTCGTCTAGCTCTGCCATACTTTGAAGTCGAAGCTTCTTCAAACCGGGCTAAAAGAAAGAATTATTAAAATGCTTGTAGATGTCAGAAATGACAGGAGAAGGTACTTACTTTCTTTGTCAATTGTATGCTTTCTTTTCGCTGAATTGACTTTGCTGCAATCCCCATCGTTCCTGAGTTCATCACTAATATCCACTTCCATATCATCGTCATCCAAATCAGGTTCCGTTACATCACTTTCGGCCCCGCTCTCTTCAGCTGTTTCCTCCTCAACCTCCTGCTCAACTTCTTTGCTCCTTAAAGACCGAGATCCCTTGGGAAGGGAAGTCTTCGATAGAGCCTTATGTGATGCTGGAACAGCAACGTTCGTAGTTCTGAAAGGAGATTAAATATAAGATATCCGTTAATGAGAAATATATCTTTACTTACCTCATTGCCAACTTTGAAGTATGTCCCTCGGAGATTGCAATCCTCTTGCCCTTATGTTTGCGCTTCTTATTTGTCATTCTTGCGATCTTTGTTCGTTTCCACATAAGATCCATTCCGTACAGTTCCTCATTAGAGAGTATCCATAGATCCTCGTGTTCATCATGAGGCACTTCCGGATGTACAAGTCGGAAATGTGTTTTCATATTATACCTCCAAACTGCAGGGGCTTGAGCAGGACATATTGGGCAGCGTAATGGAGCATTTGAACAGGGTGCATTGGGCGAGCTCTGGGAAGCAGGTTTATAGGAGAAACGAGAGAGTTTCGGGCAGATTGATTTCCTATAGTCAACCTGTATATTATCACCGTGCCCGCTAAGAAAAAATATGCAAGTGGAATCTCCCCGCAAGCAGAAAGCACATGGAAAGCGCACTCCGTTGAGTGCTGAATCATGGAGTATATGGGCACTGTTATGGGCGATAAGTTGTGCACTAGATGTTATGCGCACTTTCGAGCTACAACAGTTGCATCCGGTAGGATTGTGACCCAAAGTGTTGTCGTCATCCTGCTCACATGAGAAACAAGCTCGTCCTTAAATAAATTTCAATATGTTATGCTCTAAAATGTGGATATACAACTTACCGTTGAATTGATAAGGAAATAAATCATTGTGTCTTGCAGGTGGAACGAGATAGTTGGGAGTGTGTACTAGACGTTGGTGTAACAACATTGCCATCGCCTTGAGATCCTCGCTTGAGAAATACATTACAGGTGTTCCATTTTGTCCCCGTTCAATGGAAGGATTGAAGACTTGCACCATCGGAGCAACAGTTTCAAGGACGCTATATTCAACCGCAAACTTGACAGTTGAGCCATCGGAAACCCAATCAAAATTATCTTCTCCCACCAGCTCACAGCTGACAAGCTTGAGGATCTGGAAAAAGATACGGATATTTCCTCCTCTCTCCAGTTTAGATATGGCAATGGACTGAAGATTTTTTCCATCTTCCTTCACTCCACAGGTCTGACCGAGAGCAAGGAATATCTCACCTTCGACTTTCACTAATGCCAACACAGGGTCGTTGACCAGCAGCGATGGCTCTCCAAGCATTGTATCGTGATCCAGAGAGGCCACTTGTGTAAAATCGAATCGTTTTTGACCTCGTACACGTTTCAATCGATCTGTTGAATTAGGTCCGGGAATCGTCAATGGATGTGAATAAAGACGCAGGACCGAGGACTTGTGTACAGGTTTCCCACTGATCATGACGAAGTGTGGATGTTTGACTGGATCTGTGACAACTTCACTTGGAACATCTTCCGAACTGATTAAATCCTCGATATCAGGCTGAAGATCCTCATCTGTAAGCTCTCCCTGGATAGCTTCAATATCCGCCTTTTGAGAACCAACGATTGGCAAGTCTGTATTATCCTGGGAATGTAAACTGAATATCCCATCAATATCTACACAGTGAAGGTACACACCAATTCTGGCTCCTCATTCTCCTCGCCATGTTGTAATCCATTATTTAAGATCAACACTCCGAAAGGAGCAAGGATTGTTACATTTCCTACTGACTCCATTTGTGAAAATGGGGACTCTATTCCAGCCTCAGCAAGGGCTACTTCTGCGAGTCGTCGACCAGAATACCATGTAGTCTTCAGGTCTACATCTGATACTGTGACATCCCCTTTCCAGCTATCAGGATTAATGTGGTCAATGTTATTGGGAAGAATTTGACCAGTCTCATCAAGACTAGACAGATGTAATCGTCGGGGTGTGTTGTTCCATTCAGGATGCTGTGTTAAAATATGTGAACATTCTGCGGCGGCTGTGAGACGAGTACCAGATTGAAATAAGTCCGGATTAGCATCATTTCCAACGATGGTGCGTAGGTTTCCAAATTGGCATTCAAGCCTATCTGTTCCCAACAAAGTAATGAAAAATTTCGCCTCAGGATTGTCAAGTTGTGTCTTTGCAACGCAAAAATAAACATTCTTAACCATTATGGCGATATCACAATATAATTGTGCTGGTACAAAAGCACCCCTTCCCACTGCGTATAATGCAAGTGATATATGAACTGCTTCACTGAGGGATGCCAATTGTTCATGAAGACTGAGGGATGGAGTGATGTATGGCCGAACAAGTGAAGAGAAGAGCTTGCCGATAATATTGATCCTGCGACGAGTGCGTGCATAATTGGGTTGAGATTCTGAAGAGGGCTCTGGAAGCCTCCAGACAGCCAAAAGTAGGGAGACAGATATGGGAACATCTTGCTTGTCGTTTGGGTTGAGTAGCGCATCCAATCGTCCTGCTGAAATCCCGTTATCACTGAGATGTTGACGTATAATTGATGTTGTGATATTAGTTCCATCGATGCTCATACCCTTCACTCGGAGCATTGTGTTTCGGCCTCTTTTAAAGACGTGCCGGTAATCTTTATCAGAGGTGAGATCACCAGGTCCAACGAGCGTATCAAAGAGGGCTAGGTCACCAAGTAATGGATAAAGACGAGAGGATGGGAAAAGAGGAGTTTTTAAAGTCATTTGGTTAAGAGCAAGTCCACGCTTTGATTCTCCATCGGAGGCTAAACAGTAGACCAGTATTCCGTGAGTCTTGCAAGCATCAACGATAGTTTGTAATAGAACTGCATGTTCCTCAGCTGTCTCTCTCTTGCATGTACCAGAGATTGCAATTGGACGTGCTGAACGAATGGCAGGTGCAGGATTTAATGATCCTAATGCTACTACGGTTGCCTGTAATCAAATCGCATTAATAATCATAGAGAAATATACAGAGTGCAAAGTGAGCATTACCTCAGAAGCAAAATGAATCTTTTCATCTCGGAGTCCTTGTAAAATTGTGTCTGCCTCATATTGACTCTTAAAGAGAAAAGAATACTGCTTTGAATGTTCCCGGCAGACCCCCAGAATTGTGTTAGGCTTTGCATCATAACGAAGGCGATTTTCAACAGCAATCTCATCAACCATGAGGCAGAAACCAAATACTGGCGAAGGATTTGCCAGTTTTTCCTTTTGATACATGGCAGAAAGATTGAATAAAACTTCATCCATCCGTGGATACGAAGGAGAAATTCGCATGATGGGAATTTCACTGTGGTTTTGCAGTGAACGGATGGAGGGCAAATGGAGTACTTTGTGTGCAATCTGAGCAGCCCGAGCTCCACCCCATCGCCAAAGTAATGTTGCTACTCGGTATGTTTCTTCATCATAGCTGTGAGGAGCATATAGTCCTCTGACAGCCTTGACAGCGTTATTCATTATTCCACCAATGCCATACCCATTTTTGAGAGCAACAGATACAAGGGAATAGAGTCGTTCAATTTTCCCTATATAATTTGTTGTAAATAACCTCATAACAATGTAGAAAAATAGAATGCATAATTACCACTGCCTATGTGCAATAAAAATCGCTTGTGTTGCTCCAAGGCAGTTGTGCGACTGGCCAATTTTCGGCCAATATTGAGGGCATTTAAACGAAGTTCATTGGTTTGCTGTCTCAATCGAATTGCAACTTCTACCATAGAGTCGTGACCAAGCCACTGGTAAGGTGTATGTTCCTTCGCTCCATTTTCTATTCGATCCATTAAACCAATCACAATACTGTGGTTTTTGACCTTGGAGCAGCCAGGGCAAGTATCCCCTTCCTTGTAGCATTTCTTGGCACAGTCCTCAGCTACAAGGAAGAGCCTTCCATTGCGATGGACTGGTATCCATGGGAGATTTTCATTGGCATGTATAGCGAAGGGATATTGCGTATAAACTGATTTACCAGCGGGAACTTTGACCTCATAGCCATCGCATCGTATCGGTTTGTTTACCAACTGGTGAGTCGGGGATGGTGTTGAAAGACTCGAATTTGGCAGTGACAAAAGATTACCCGGGATGGCATCAACGTCTATAATAAAATCCATCTCTTCTAAGTCCTGTTGATGAAGCTCATCGGAATGCAGGACATTCACAACGGGAGATGCAAGTGTAGGCTCTTCCGAATGAGATCTACTGCTATCCGATATAAGTATGAGATAGGAGCATCGAATGCACACACTTACTATTCCTTCATGGCAGAGATTAACTTATTTAATTTGCCTTCTAACAAGCATTCCTTTATGCCGGCCTTCATAACATAAAATTCGATCCAAGAATAGAATCCATCAAGGCCATAGGGACCAACAGCGATAAGAGCCTTCACTTCATGAACACTTGCATTATAGCCTATCAACCGATTGAGAATAGGATCGATAATCTCCCACTGATCATCGAATGTAGTATCCAGGATTGGCTGCTGAGCAAATTGAGCCAATGGATGGTCGGCTGTCCCTTGTGGGACCGTCGGAGGCAACATTGATATTGCCTCTTTGAAGTTTTGGAGCAAGGGACTGGTTGTTTTGTGTAATTGATTGTTTTGATCATCTGGCATGGCTGCAGACAACATAGCTCCTAATGGAAGCGGAATGGGAACCGATGCTGGGAGAGGTGGTTTACGAGGTCCAAAGAAGGCCTTGACTGAAGGCTGTTGTTTCGCTGTCTTTAACTTCTCCATTGCCTTTTTATGGTCTCCTCCTGTTTTATGGGCCTCGAGATTGGCATTGCCTCCACCCGCAACGTGAACATCAATACCACATTCACAGTGAACGTAGCTATTCTTCTATTATCTAAGTCAGCAATAGCCATAACTCTAATAGAGAAGAGAGTACCAACATCAAATTGGCGCGAATCAGTGTTATTTTGCTTCGCTTTCTTCTTTCCCATAGTTTGACAGCGGCTACTATCTTGGAAAAAGGACGCCCAATGCTTCAGGAAGTGATTACCAAGGCAACGCGGAAGCAAAATCCTTACATAATTAGGGTTTATTAGGGTTTAGGGAAAATTCTAATAAGCCCTCGTGGAGTACCCCCCCACCCTCGGGTAAATGTGCCGGATTTTGCCGGTTGCCTCCCCTTGAGCAGACAACTATTGCGGAACCCCAGACTTACTCTAGGCGATACTGTTATAGTATCAAAGCGATAATTCCTCATTTATTGGACAATGGTGAGTCGTGACTGCAGGTGTTTGTAGGTGGCGAGTCTCCTTGTCCATTGGATACTTGTTATCAGCACACTTACACCCCAAACACAGTAGATTTAACTTTATCTGCCAACCTTCTGTAATCCAATACACCTTCCTGCTCTCCATAGTTCGAAGATCAGGAAGCTGAAAAACCGATGGTTGTTAGGCTGAACGGTACGTGTCCAATTGGTTGCATGAGGTTGTAACAAGATATCTCAATCTATTTGTAGAGTTGCATTCCAGTCATTTGTATGATGCTTAATGGTCGATACCGCTACGAATTTTCCTCTCTGTTTATTCATATGATGAGATTTGCCGAGTCTCGCGTCTAGGGACAGGATATCAGCTTCGGCTGCACAGAACAGCTTATCGCCTCATTATCCCTGGATGATCATGATTCCCGCTGGTCAGCAGTCTCTTCATCATGGGGCATTAGTATTTCGATCTAATACCCTTGATTGCCTAGTGTGAAACGCCCATCGTTATCTCCAAAGACTTAACGTCGCCCGGATAAGAATCAGCATGCTATTATCGTCATCCTGTGGCAATATTATGGATCCAAAGTTGAAGCTGGACGTTCATTCGTCCCTTCAAGACCAAACATAGCAATGATCCCCAGGACACCCTGGCTGCTTGTCGATAATAGCTCTGTGAAGAGCTCCACAATTCGCGTTCATCGAGGCTTGGAACGTCTTCCTCATACACTTCACAATGAGTTGGTGGCCGCCATTTTATGGGGCTCATCCGAGCCTAGTAGACAGCCGTTGTACTTGACGCTACCGCGCCTTTCGCCGCCGGGCCATCAATAAGTGCGTTCCATAGTGTCAACACATTCTCGTATCTTCTCATATTTTTATCTAGGCTTTGTTATGCAGTGCGGAGTGTAGTAAAGCGGGAGGACTCAGGAAGGCTAACACTGTCTTTACGCATACTGTGCGGGCGCTTAATGTCGGCAGAGACAGCATATGATCCTGCATGATCTTCTCCAACTGGACTCGAATTACTATCTGGATGGTGATCCGTGCCAGTGTATGCATCTTTTGCGACTGAGTACCGATTTGTTGATATGCTCAACACGGAGTTAGTCCCTTTGATGCTATCGTTAATCTCTACCAACTGGTTGCAGTTATTCACCATACAGTTATCAGTTTCGTTCCGGTCTATACTCCATATCAGATACCATCCTAGCTGCTCCATATTCCTTATGGAACTATGGCGTGGAGAATCGTCCTACATCATTCCACATCGGGCACCCTTAGCGGAAGTAAGGTATTTCTCTCAGTTCCGACGGCCAAAGCTACACATTGGTTTCAGTATGCTATTCAGTCTGCAATTTCTATTGCTGTTAATACAGACGGCGTCCCGCGCACGTCTGCTTAGCAAGGGACTTCTTCCTTCGTAATCGCAATATGAACGAGACGGTATAGGCCTTCTTTGCGGACGTTGATGGTTGGCAAACCTGTTACGGCAAATCAACGGATGATTCAACCCATGCTCGAAATCTCGAGCTGCGTTGGCGCCCTGTTCTTCATGACTATCAATGTGACGGAAGAGCTAAACGGGGACAGACTCCTAAATGTGGTTAAAGGTCATTCATTGAAATTGGTAACCTCAAGATCTAGTGTTGCATCGATCCTTCGTATCTAAACCCTTGTTGGGTGTGAGTCATTATATAGCATTCCGTTAAGATGCTTAGACTCTTTTAATAGCGCTCTCTTATGCCACGGCCGCTGTCAATGTCATTCTAATTAATTATACTGCGATTTCCGTATACTACATCTATAATTTTCACGGCAGGTTCCTCTTTCCAACGACCCTTCCAAACCATAGCCTCAGATTGCCCGATTAATGCAAGCCGTGAATTCAACTCCTGTGTTCGGTTTGGTTCAGGGTTATATCTATTATTTTGAATGGCGACGCTGTCTGGGACACTGAAGATTAAAGGCGCCCTACTGGTTTCCCATCAATTCAATTACTAGACCCTTTATAAGAGGCGTAGGGCAATCGTATTTTGCTCCGGAACGTCCCCTAAAAATCAGTGTCCCCTTTGTTTCTACAGGCCTGCCGCAGGACTCATCGACTAAATTAAAACCTGAAATTAGAAGCCTGAGGCCTGATATCAGTCAAAAGAACAAAAATACATTAATCAAGAATCGAACTCGTGGCTGGTCGATGGCAACAACCAAGGTTACCACTACCCCATTATTGCTTATACTGACTGCAGAATAGGGGATATCAGAGTTGGCAACCTTCACAGCTTTCATTTTTGAAAGCTGTCAAATGATACTATATTCCTATGTACAAACTATATAGGACTGCCGGAATGAAGAGCTCAGTGATACTGCTTGCAGGTGGTGTATTTCCTTGGGAGAGAAGCGATGGATATCAGTATTTTCACCTCATTTAGTGGGTTTCATTCCCTAAGGTGTTGGAAGAGTTTGAATGCCTCGCCCGTACGCCCCGCGTATTAATTGCCGGGCTGCAACAGTATACAGAAAGTCTTTTCTCTTTCAATCTTTTGGCTTCGATTTATTAATATTAAATTCTGATGCGATGAAATAGACCAAACATCAGCAAAGTGTGCCACACGCGCTAAACTCCCCATAGTGCCAGGTAGCACTAGGTAGGATAGGTAAGTACGGAGTCACTAAGAGTCGGTATATAGACTACATAGCCCTACATACCACCGCCTATCACTCCTAGCACGGGCGCTAAACCGGATTCTGTGTCAACTTTCCTGATGAAGGAGTTATGTAAATGCTTATGATGTAGGCCACAACAGTCAAAGCAGCTTTGTCCGCCATAACAAGATACTTAATTGGGAAAACAACATGTTACGGTTCCCTAAACGGATTACATCCGTGGGAACTGTTCTTACATGAAGGCTGTAGGCTCATGAGACATTTTGTAACAAGATCTCCCACGGCCCCATTTTTCTATGCCATTTGATACTCTTAACATTCACACGGCTTTGAAATTGAGAGCACCTATTCATTTGATACTTTCTGATGGTCATAGTATCCTGTATCCTTGCCCTCCAGAGATGGCCTGTCTTAGTTGGTACAATCTTTCAAAATCCTTACTCTGGGTTAGAAATACTTATGGTAAACCTAATTTATGATGTTATGAATCTGATTTTTTATATCTGCTTGAGCCTTCGGCATAATATTTTCTTTTTATACTATCCTAACATAATCCTTGTAGTACTTTATGAGTCCTCCTTTTGGCACCTTAACCTTTGCTATTTCTCTCAATTCACCATTGCAGCATACCATCATCTGAGGCTCCTTTTTCTTTGGTCATTAAATTAGCCCTTTTTATGTATATCATAATGAGTTACATTGTGAAGTAATTGGGTCAAGCCCATGCTTTTATGTCTTATATTTTCTTGCATTCAATTTATTATCATTATTGTACTATGTTGATGATGTATGTAAAGTGTCAGTTGTCATATATTTGTGCAGACTTCTGTTTTGCCACCCTTACCTTATTCTTGTCCGTTGTTCTGATTGATTCAGGGCTCCCTATATTATTCATGTATTATCAAATTCAAATAAATATCCCCTTCAGTGGTGTTTGGATATTGGTGTGCAATTATGCACCATTATATACATCCATTCAATATGATCTTCACCATATTCAATTAATAAATCACAATGTTCAATAAATTGGTGTAATTAGCAATGAGGTATGAATGCAATGCAATTTGGGACCACATTATCCCACATGCGACCACTTTCACCAATGTAGCCAATCAAATAATAATAAATAATTGGCGCATTCTGTTGCCTGCTGCCTGCCTTCACCTCTCATCTTTCTTCTCCTTCCTCCCTTCCCCTCTGTAGCCTGTCCTATAACATATTATTATTAATGAATCTTATTCCTCACTGTGGCCTAGATGTGTATACCTCAAGAATTCTCAGCATTAAGCTTTCTGGCGGGTTTTTCATCGACCTCAACAATTATGCGCATCTCGCAGCAATGCATCATTTCTCGGTGCACCATGATATAATCGTTGATGTTGTTTGGCCATCGAATCGCATGGGGTGGGTCTAACCTTGTGCAACAGTGTGTTAGATGTTGGGCTGGGTCACGTTTGGGTGTGTATCATTCTGTTCTTGTGTGTTATCGTTGACTAATGAGCACACCAGGCAGTAGGACCATTTCGATATAGAAACTGTATTTTTTCGTCACAACCAAAATATGAAAGGAATCAGGTTTCTATGTCTCTAATTTTTTGGCGCCATCAACGCCTCTCTCCAGGCCAAATGTATGAAGGAAGTAATTGGCAAACATTACAGCTGCAAGCACCACAAAGCTTTAATGTCTTCGGCTTGAAGCTTTGATAGTTCGCTGGCTACGATGTTGTGACTTTTGTGAATAGAGATATTGTTCGTAGTACTACATGCCTTGACCTTGACTCCCCCTTTTGGCACTATAATCTTCTACTACTCGCAGTGCTTCAGGACACAATCCCATTGTTTAGAGACTCTGACAAAACGGTGAATGGAGGTAATAATTGAACCATTCTTAAGCAAGGTAGTTTGGCGGTCTATCTGGATTCTCCTGCTGATCGTAATTATAATCAGACAGGGCTGTGTTTGCTTATGACGCTTTTTGCATCACGGTCCCGTATTACAACAAGTATCATGATGAATGTGCTATTTCTCCCATGAGAAAAATCTCGAATGCTGATGGTGCAAGGCGCCTGAGTATGGGAATATCGAAAGGAAAGGATGTGAACAACGTTCGGTAGGGCTAAGTATAGCATTCCACAAAAGATGTCTATTTTTTGCGTGGTGATTTTCTAAACTTATTCCCAGTTTGTTCGCCTGCCCGACGCAGTGGAATCATATTATGCTCAGTCATCCGACGCAGTGGCATCGCGTCGCTGGGCCGTAATAAGAAACAACGGATCTGGTACGCACAAAGTCTATTTTGTGCGTTATTTTTGGTTCTCTGCTTAAAAACATTTCCATCAACCTTGTGTTTGTCTAGTTGAATCACCAATTTCGCGGTCCGGTCCCGACTGATAAGGCTAAATCCTTGTTATTTTCTCTTCAATGTATGCAATGCATATCGGCGACATTTCACTGGCTTGATATACGACCTGCCAACTTCGTGAAAAGTTTTCCGCTCCACTCTTCTTGAATCTAGACCTGTGCGAGCATTGCTTTCATACGGGTTGTCAAATCTAAGAATAAGAATAGATGAGCTACTAACCCGCGATTACCCGTCCCTGAAAGATCACGGCTACAGTTTCTTTTCCATCAATTAGCGAAGGACTACATTCGCCTTCGATGGCGTGCCAAGTAGCAAATAGCTCTACACGCAAGGTACGTACACATGAGACATATTCTCTGTTGTTATTGACTCTTCAACAACGCAAGGTAGACTCTTAAGTAGGGGCGTTAGATCTATCCTAAGCAAGACAGAGAACGTCGCCGTATATCATCATCAGTGGATGGCCTCAAAATAAGCTACCCCATCTTGCTTCTTCTGTTCGTGCCTACTCACGACGAGCGTACCAAAATACAAGTAGCGTGAAGACCATGGGAACTGAGATCAATATAGTTACTCATGGGCTTAGTTGTAAGCCCTTCTATTCTGAAAGGGGATGTTCAGCTAAAAATATAAAACGGAAGACTCGGCGGCGTTACAAAGTAGGGACGGTTGGTTGCTCATTGATTCGGAATGCTCGGAGGTGCGATTCGTTGAACATCGAAAACTGCAATATTTCCAAAATTAAGAAAGTATCTCAAGTTACGAATATGGTAAAATGGGCTGCAGACCGGTTATTCCATCACCTTAGGAAATCTCTCGTGTTAACTTTGGGTTTAGGATGCTAAGGTTCCCTTTGGTTCGTTTCTATCTACAGCCGTCATTCCCTTGTTTGGGTTCTGCACCAGAGAATCGATCAGGCCGTTCTTTAGCGAATTAATGAAAAAGAACGGCTGCTTAGCTATTGGGTGCGTCAATCTTTCACTGCCTGGCTCTCAATACCTTCCATCTATCTTTCTCATGTTCTGCAATGACCAGTTCGTGTAGTCTTTGTGCCGACTGCATATACACTCGCAAGGATTGGCTACAGCGTGTCTGCTCAACAAAACGAGACTAGCCTGAGTCTCGCTCGAAGGCAGTCACGAAAAGCATAAATACGAGATATTCGAGCTGCAGTAATATTCCCCATCCTCACTGAGATTCATCTCACTAGGCTCTACAAGTTCGACATGGGTTTTGCATCCCTCATCTCGTTCGTCGGTTTCTCTGTCGCGGCTGTTCAAGCAGCGAATTTCAGGCGCGTTACCTGCCCCGATGGCGTTAACACCGCTACCAACGCTGCCTGCTGTGCTTTCTTCGCTCTCCGTGATGACCTTCAGACCCATTTGTACGTCCATTAAAACGATAGATGCAACTTCGAATTTATTAAATTTATTTCCAGGTTCGACAACCAATGTGGTGAAGATGCTCATGAAGTCGTCCGGTTGAGTTTCCGTCAGCATTTTAACCTGTAATTTATTTTCACCAAACGCTAATATTTGATCCTTCAGACGACGCTATTGCGTTCTCCTCTTCCCTGAAGGCCCAAGGAAAGCCTGCTGGTGGAGGAGCAGATGGCTCCATGCTCGTTTTTCCAGATGTTGAGCCTAACTTCAGTGCAAACAACGGTATCTCCGATTCTGTCAATGCTCTGTTGCCATTCCTCGCAGCACACAACACCATCAGCGCTGGCGATCTTATCCAATTCGCAGGGGCTGTTGGAATCAGCAACTGTCCTGGAGCTCCTCGGTTGCAGTTCTTGGCTGGTCGTCCTAACGCGACTGCTCCCGCCCCTGATGGTCTTATTCCAGAGCCGCAAGACACTGTCACAGATATTCTCGCTCGCTTTGAAGACGGTGGAGGATTCAGCTCCGACGAAGTCGTTGCGTTGCTTGCATCACACTCGATTGCTCGTGCAGACCATGTTGACCCGAAATTGAATGCTGCTCCTTTTGACAGCACTCCGTTTGACTTTGATACTCAAATATTCGTTGAAGTCTTGCTCAGAGGTGTTGGGTTCCCCGGAACTGGAGGCAACCAAGGTAAGTATCATCTCAGTGTCAGTGTGATAATCTAACTCTTCTGACTAGGTGAAGCCGAGTCTCCTTTGCCGCTAACGAATGGCGAAGATGTCGGTGAACTTCGTCTCCTATCTGATCAGACAATCGCACGGGGTAAGTCTACACTCCACACCGAGAAATACTTGTATTCACAATTAGACGATAGACTCGAGGACTGCATGCACCTGGCAAGGGTTCGTGAACCAGCAAGAGAAGATGGCCAGTGCTTTCCAAGCTGCCATGGCCAAGCTCGCCGTTGTCGGTCAAGATGTGTCCTCGTTGATTGACTGCTCTGAGGTCGTTCCTATCCCAGTTCCTTCCTCTGGAAAGCCTGCGACGTGAGTATAAATAATTAATATTAAGATAACATACTAATCGCCCTCGTGCAACGTAGATTCCCTGCTACCAAAACTATTGCAGATATTGAGCAGGCATGTGCTAATGCGCCGTTCCCTAGCCTTGCCTCCGATCCTGGTACAGTAGAGACCTTGATTCCGTCAGTGTTATATTGAACTAAACGATCGGGAATTCGCTAATACGATTTTCTAGTCATTGCCCTGACGGTTCAGAGGACGACTGCGACTCCAGTTAAAGGTTTGGGAGAAAAGGATATCTATTTTATCACCTTCGGCCGGTGCTCGGCGGATATTATATCAGTGCTTTAGATGCGGTTTTTTTTTGATGGGCTGCTGATGGTTTTACTCTGTAAAATTTGTTTAGGACTTAAAATGAAAATTGGAGTTATCCTACCTTTGGTGCTAAAATTTCAGTCATCGATGAAACTCTGCGACCCTGAATAAAAATGATAAGATAATATGCTTGTTAAGGTTGTTCTGAAATTAGTATGTCCTAATATTTAACATCCGTATCTATTTGGAATTATCCATAATTAATTATATAGACCTATATTTTCCCGCACCATTCACCTAGGTTACCTACTGAGCTTCTAGAGCTTATCTTCTATTTTTGTTCTGAGTCCACGATCTTCTCAAGTTGCTTGGTCTGCAAATATTGGCTCAAACCTGCCCTAAACGTGCTCTGGAAGGACATACCACATCCCATGGTCCTGTTTAGCTTGTTCTCACCTTAGAATACGGGAAATACCGTGGATAGAGCGAAGGTGTGTAATCAATCTTCTTGTAAAATAGGGACATACACTCTTAATTTCTCTTATTTAAAAGGCCAAGTTCTCCCGGAGGCGTCTGCTCAGCAATGGGTGGGCATTGATCGCTATTCTTCTCACGTTCGGTCTCTAAATTAGTTGGATCATGAAGGGGACGTCATTTGGGTCTGAATCGATCTGTCCATGCTGAATGAAATTGCTCTTACCCGACCACGTTTCATCCTCCCTCTGAGTCTCAGCAGCTTATCGTCAACATACAGTATTGATGTTCTCGGATCGTTGCCCCACTTAGAACGGTTCGATTGGTACACCAATAGCGGCAGTAGTGATCACCAGGATTTAACGCGTAGCTTGTCCGAGCCTGAGCTCGCGTTCAATTAAAGCGTGGTCCAGAATGCCAAGCGTAGCATGATCCAGACAACGGAAGTCAGATGGTAGCTACAGACCTATGTCTTCTGCTAAAGTTCCTCCTGTGCTCACGGCGTTCGCAGCATCTGCTGGCGGGAAGTCAGCCAGTTTCCGGAACCACCCTTCCACAAGCTGGGACAACTTCTGCATAACTTCTTGTAACTTATTCCATTCAATATCTGGCGCAATTGTCATGATCGTGTTGGTGCTTGAACTGAGTTCTGATTTACAACCGAGTTGATCGGAACAACCTTCACAGCTTTCATTTTTGAAAGCTGTCAAATGATACTATACTCCTATGTACAAACTGTATAGGACTGCCGGAACGAAGAGCTCAGCGATACTGCTTGCAGGTGGTGTATTTCCTTGGGAGAGAAGCGACGGATACCAGTATTTTCACCTCATTTAGTGGGTTTCATTCCCCTAAGGTGTTGGAAGAGTTTGAATGCCTCGCTCGTACGCCCCGCGTATTACTTACCGGGCTGTGACAGTATACAGAAAGTCTTTTCTCTTCCAATCTTCTGTCTTCAATTTATTAATATTAAATTCTGATGCAATGAAATAGACCAAAGGAGTTATATAAATGTTTATGACGTAGGTTACATCGGTCGAAGCAGCTTTGTCCGCCATGACAAGATACTTAATTGGGAAAACAACATATCACCAGTCCAAGAGGTATTCCCATGAGAAGTTCTCCCTTTCTCCCACTACCTCAACTCTACTCCACCACTTATTTTCCTCAAAGATTTCCTCAATTTCCACACCGTAACAGGCATTGGACAGACATGAAAACTTAACAAGAACATTGGAATGAAATCTTGGAACTATTGAAAAATGACGATGAGAACCCTTCTTTTGCTGAGATAGCACCCAATGAACATTTCTGGTGTCAGTGCCAAGAATGGTTGGAGTCTTGCGGATATCGACTACGTGCCAGATATTATCCCAGGCAGGTTCCTTGATGGATTGGGACAAAGAAGAATATATTAAAATGCGAAGATGCTATTGTTCTCCGAAGCGTAAGTGGGTCATTGATACCTGGGCTCTTCCATTTACTAAGATTTGGGATTTCTGCCAGTCACGGGTTATGGACGCCATCGAGACACCAGACAATATTCTTGTTTTGTTGGAGAAAGTGTTTGCGCTCACGCCTGTACAAGAAGTGGAGATTGGTCTGCATTCTTCGGATTCGGAGCTGGCATCTGATCCGGAAAATCACTGTCCCTATCCTTGACGTTTTGGCTGTCCCAAACTATAAGGACTTTAAACTGGTTGTTATGCCACTCCTCCATTCTTCGCCTTTTATTACCGTTAGTGAGGCCATGGCTATAGTCACACAGATGTTTCAAGTAAGTATCTGAACTTAAGGGTGTCGTCTTCACCCTCACTTTCAGTCGTAGCGGACAGAATCAATGAGTCGTTGTTGCGGTAGAGAAGTCTTATTAGAATACATAATATAGAAGAATAAAACGTCGTGTTTACCTTCGTTGCGATAGAGAAGTCTAAGGCGCAACGAAGGCAGAATTTGAATTTAAACAAGTCGGGTCCTGCGCTCCGCTTCGGGTAATTAAAAAATCGTCAGCATTCACAATATCACATACATCTTACTCACCCACAATCAATCGCCTACTACTTAACCATTTCGAAAGTTGATGAAGCAGAGAGACAAAGTGGACTCCGACTTTAAGCTTACCTGTTACTTGGGAATCTGTAGAGTGGTTGAAGACCCAACCGGTAACTCATGTAATAACTCACCTAAGTACCTAAGCGGTGATTCATTGAGGCCCAACATCCCGATAAGTAGCCTTAGACATTCTGAGCAGGCTTCTTGTGCCGGTTTTGAAAGGGTTTACTCTCGCAAGGTCCCCGGGTCTGGATAGCGGTCACGGGGATGCTGTATGTTTATATTAGGTATCACGGGATTATCAGAATCTCAGCGACATTTTAGAATGTGCGCTCGTAGCGTTCACAGGCTGCTACCATGTTGGAAACTGGTAGGCAACATGGTATGCAGTTATTTAGTGGCCATGTGCATAAAACATCACCATGAAATAATACAGGTCACGGGGTTAGCGGTATACAATCGGCATTATCCAAAGGCAGATTCACACTTACCCGCATACACGCTGCTACCACGCTCGTACCGGCAATATGGTGATAACAATTAAACAGTCAACACGTGACCCGGCATACACTATGGTGACCCAGAAGGCCTTTTGCTGTACCGCTGGCCACCAAGAACTAAACCAAATTTCCCGTACCCGGCACCGTATTTACCGGGATAATTACCGGGTGGATGAGGAGGAGGAATGGCCAGCATGGGTCCCAGTACGGAACGCCGGTTTGCTGCCTAGCGTGCTGAACATGCAGCTACTGCATTCAGCGGCATTCATGGGCTTCTAAAACAGCACGCGGTACCAATGTGTTGTAAAAGATTCCCCGAACATTAATATTTGTAAGCTTATGTAATAACCGGCCCCCACTGCGGTAGAGTATATAACATGCACGAAGAGAGCATCGAAAAACGCCAAAAAAAGCCCAACAATAAATCCGGCAAATTGCCAAAAAAAGGGCAGATTGGTAGAAATTTGAGTCTACGAGGTAGGTATGTCGTCTGTCCGCTTATGTAATGGTCACGTGAGACTGTCGCGTCGTAATGCTGGGAGCAGGATTACAGTATTGCCCACTCTGAAGGCAGCCTGAGTAGAACAACCTTACATATTTTACATAAGGCCTTTATTTTATGCATAAAAATCACATCGCACACAGGTTCGTTTACTTCAAATCAGTCTATCCCTTTTATCTTAGGTCTTTTTTTAGAGATTGTACTGGAGTTAATATTATGATGAATCCTTCGAACAGATTCCCCGACGGATTCCATCCTGTGAATTTCCTACGCCGGCCTGATGGTGATGAGAAGCGTGCACGATACTACAGTCGAACCCTTCGTCCTCTTAAATATTATCTTATTGATTTTGGACTATCGCGCCGTTACGATCCCACGGAGGAGTCACACTTGGAGAAACCGATCGTAGGTGCCGACCACTCAGCTCCAGAATTCCGAGGCAAGGGGTTCACTATGCCTTGCAATCCGTTCCCTACGGATGTATATTACATTGAGAATTGGGCTAGAAAGGATTTTATGAAGGTGAGTCACTTAATTGTGCCCTGCCTTCAAACTCTCGCTGAAGTCACAATTAAATAGGTTTATATTAATTTCCCTTTCATGTATGATCTCGTGAATGTCATGCCTAGAGAAAATCCATTCACAAGAGACACCCTATCTTTTTTACTAAGAGAAAATCTTATCCGAAAATGCGCTTTTTGTCTGTGCAAAATGTTGATCAAAGATAGGTTTTTTGGATAGCCGAAATTGAGAACAAAATTACAAATTCCCCATCCTGTAAAGGTAGGTCTAAAGTTTGAATTCCGAGCTAGCGAAAATTGAGAGGAAAATTAGAAATTCCACATTCAACAGAAGCTGGTCCAAAATACGGATTCCTAACTAGTAGAAATCGAAAAGAAAATTAAAAGCTGGTCGAAAGTCAGAGTTCCGTGACATAACAATTATAAAGAGAGTTCCAAATTCTGTCAGCACCAAAATCTGATCAGAAATATGGCTTTACTGCCAGAGAATATTACAGAAATTTCTGAATTATAATTCTTGTGTCACGGAGCTCTGACTTTCCACCAGCTTTTAATTTTCTTTTTGAATTCTACTGGCTCAGAATCCATATTATGGACCAGCTTTTGTTGAATGTGGAATTTCTAATTGTCCTCTCAACTTTCGCTGGCTTGGAATTCATACTTTAGATTTGCCTTTGTAGGATGAGGAATTTGTAATTTTGTTCTCAATTTCGGCTATCCAAAAAAACCTATCTTTGATCAACATTTTGCCCAGACAAAAAGCGCATTTTCGGATAAGATTTTCTCTTAGTAAAAAAGATAGGGTGTCTCTTGTGAATGGATTTTCTCTAGTCATGACGTTTATGAGATCATACATGAAAGGGAAATTAATATAAACCTATTTAATTGTGACTTCAGCGAGAGCTTGAAGGCAGGGCACAATTAAGTGACTCACCTTCATAAAATCCTTTCTAGCCCAATTCTCAATGTAATATACATCCGTAGGGAACGGATTGCAAGGCATAGTGAACCCCTTGCCTCGGAATTCTGGAACTGAGTGGTCAGCACTTACGATCGGTTTCTCCAAGTGTGACTCCTCCGTGGGATTGTAACGGCGCGATAGTCCAAAATCAATAAGATAATATTTAAGAGGATGAAGGGTTCGACTGTAGTATCGTGCACGCTTCCCATCACCTTCAGGTCGGCGCAGGAAATTCACAGGATGGAATCCGTCGGGGAACATGTCCTTTAATACTTAGATATCTCTGAGTCACTCATTTTGTAGTAACACCTGCTTTTTTCCGGGCACAAGACGACTGCTTGATGTCCACTTGCTGAGGTACCTTCACATAATGAGTAAACTCAAACTACCGGGTAATCAGAGAAAACAAAGTATAGAAAAGGTGATATTATGAGGCTGTATAAAATGCCTTTCTAGCCCCATCGATCGAGCTTTGTCTTCTAAGGATGCTTTTACCAGTCCCACCACCGGTTATAGAAGTAAAAGCTCTAAAGGACATGATGGCACAGTTTATATTGTAGTTGTAAAGCTCAGTTCCCGCCTTTAAGAGACTTTACATAGCTAATTTCAAGACACCTTTAAGCTGTAAACTCAAACTACCGGATAATCAGAGAAGACAAAGTATAGCATGAGGCTGTATACAATGCGTGTCTAGTCCTATTAATCGAACTTTATCTTAGAGGAATGTTGTGACCAGTCCCACCACCGGTTACAGATGTACAGTAAAAACCCAAGAGGAGCTGATGGCACGGCTCGTAATTGTACAGCTCAATTCTCAACCTTAAGAGACTTTACATCATTAGCTGATCCCAAGCCGGCTTCAAGCCGGTTATGAGATCTCATAGCGCCTCGGCTTCAGCTCAGCTCCCAAGCCGGCTAAAAGCCGTGACCAAGCTGTGGCCGAGCTGACTTTGACCAGCTTGGCTTTAGCTGAATCCAACACTACCTTGTCCTGTATCTCCCTGCCTCTATTTCTCTCTCTCGCTGCTGTAGGGTATTCATCTATATTAATTTGGTCTAGATGGTGCTAAGTGCTGAGTATCACCTATCTTCACCGTCTTTCCGCACTTACACTCTCCATCTTTTGCCGCCTTCCGCATTCACTGGCAACTCTGCCAATTCGTGGCCTATAGAAGTATGAACTCCACCATTCCCACCACACTTTTATTCATTCAACCCACTGTTTGTGTAGCCAGACTTCCCAATCATCTTATCTGCACTCTCCAAGTTACATTCATTATGGACACTTTATGTTCAAGGAGGGTCTAAACCATCTCCCTCTCAGGAATTGGCATTCTGTCTACAGTCAGAGTGCACACCGCCATTATTGAGCATAATGTGCATTCATTTGATGAAATGTCAGTTGCAAAGTGGAATGAAAGCCTTTCTACTTGGCAGTTCCAAATTAATTATTCACAATTGGGCTGTGCCTTTCTACCGGAAGATGTGAGTGAAGCGAAAGATATTATCCGAAGCTCATGGAACCCCAGTGTACAGTTGATTGGTATGACTCAGGGTCAGATCTGATCCTGTCAATCTCGCTACGGAAGTCACCGAATTACTAAGAACTAGGACCCCAGTGACTGTGAGATATGAGAACAAAATTCAGAAGGAACAAGGGTATATTGGTTGCAGATCCTATTGAATTATAGCTAAGAGTAGTGAAGGACTATACTACATCAGTAAACTGGGTGCAGTGTTCTCGCGTGTCCGAGCTGATCCAGCGCTGTCCAAGGCGTCTGAAATGCCCCAAATGAATAGACAGTGTTCCCGGATCACTCAGGATCGGCCGGGACATCAAACCGAGTTTACTGATGTAAGACTATTGTGCTATTTATGGTATCTACAACTCTGGTGAGATGTCCTTAATACAAAAATGCTCAAGTGCGCAATACCTATGGCAGCTAAGGCAGTATACCAAAACATCATTATCTTCCTCAATGGTACGAGAGCTGCTAGAGCCGGCTTGGCTTGATCCTTCAAAGTTGCCTGAGAAGCGGCTGGGTCCAGCAATGGATGGAGAGGATGGAGTCTGGGTACGTGTCTGCTTCCCAGCATAACGTTTGAGGAGGGATGATGCAGACGGTGGACTCTCGTCAAAGATCTGCTTGAAGGTTGTAGGAATACCTAATATAGGAGTCAAATAGGGATGATAAATTAAATTAAGTAGAAATTAAGGTACCTAAACGTTTGGGATTGGCAACTGTATGACCAATATTGGAGCGAGTGTGATGGAATTGTTGGGGGCGATAAAGCCGGAGTGAGGAAGCTAGTCCACTCGGACGGAGGCTTCGACTTTTGCGAGGAACAAGATCACGAGGCAATGTTTCAGGGAGAGACGGAACGGGCATAGTTTCTATTGGTAACAGTTAGTGGAGGAGTAGGAATAGACCAAATGCGAATATCTGAATCTCTATGGAATCCTGAGTATGCCGTCTCTTTTTGAGCGGTCTTATACTTTTCATTAAAAGAAACTAAAATGATGTTAGCAGAATATGAGGCGCCGGAAAGAAGAACTTACTGGATAGGCCACAGGTATGGCAAGCTGCATAAGCAACTTCCTCCTCACCAACCTGCTCTGTATAGATCTTCACATAAACCGGAGCGGAAGGGGAATATTGACCACAGAAACACTCAAACTGTTGGCGACATTGTCATTGTAGATCTCAATGTGATGGGAAGGATGCATTCATTAAAGACCGGGCTGAAGGAAGATGTGAGAGAGAAGAACAAGTAAAAGGAGAATAACTTACAAGCCATATTCCACGATTTCACCACGGTAGCGGTCATAGAAAAGCATCTCCTTGGTGCGAGCTTGCCATTCTCGTTTGAACTTGAAGTGTTCTAGTCGTAGGGTTTGGGACTCGGCGCGAATGATGGCAAGGTTGCTATCGAGAACTGGGCGGCGAAGGGAGCGACGTTTAGATGCAAAGGAGTTGATATTGAGACAATTGAGCATTGTAATGACCGATGATTGGATGAAGGAACAATTTGGGGGGATGGGGAACGTCGGACAGTTCATCCTGCTTATATACTGAGTATACTTCCCCAATGTTTGACTAACGGAAACTCACCAGATAAGGTCCTTTTAATTCATTATATGCCACCTCCGCTCAAAGGTTGTTCGTTCGTGGCTTTGCATCCAATGGGCTTCCCACTGTCCTTTTACCTGGAGACCCGCAGGGCTGAAAAACTGTCTAAAACTCTGATTAAAACACTGAACTGTATCGTTTATCATAGATCTTACCCGTTTGCTAACATTTTGTAGAAAACAATCAGCGGAATGGCTGCTTGCGATTGAGCGGGTCACTGAAAGTGTGAAATGGTCTTAGTCAGCAGCTTCAACCCGTCTCAGGTCCTCCTACCCTGACATTATTCGCGACAGGAAAGGCAAAAATTTATGATATCAGACACTGCGAGCATTAATGGCTATCCTTGGCTACTCAATGAAAAATTGTATTCTTTTATCAATTTCTGTGGACATTTCAGGAAGTTTACAGTGGAAATCAGAGGGAATCAGAGCGGCGCATTAGTTTTTGGGTCTGACACTGCCATATCATCTCAGAAATTGTCTCTTTATTATTTTATATTAATTTTTGCTCGTTTCAGCCAGAGGATATGTTGAGGTACCCTAAGTGTCCCGCTGTATGCTCCCCGATCTCCAATGGCACTCTCTTTCGAGCAGTTGGACACCCTAAAGACTGTTCAAAATACCCTTGAGAGTGCCGGGATTTTTTCTGAGGAGATTATCTCTTCAAATCATGCAATCCGTGACTTACAGGAGTCTCTCTTTTCAATTCTGGGGGGTGGTGAACCCCATCCACTCATTTCTTTAATAAAATATTCCACACCACCTCCTAGAGATTTTTCACCTGAAGAAATATCCGATGGAGCTAATAAAAGCACTCGACAAGGCTATGTTTCCTCAATTGTTCATCATCCTAAAGGGGCCGTAGTTGAATATCCTGAGACAGGCTCTTTAACGGGCAAAGCTGTTACCCATATCTTCAAAGCTGATATTTCAAAATCCCTTCAATCACGAGATCCCAAGGCAAATATTCAATACTCTCTCAGTGGACCGAAAGGCAGTAATCTCAATGTGGAATGCTTTTTGCTACGAAGCTCCCAGTCTGGCGTTCCAGGAGTCCGCTGCACTCAGGTTAAGCTTGTTTGTAAGTTTATCTTTTGCTTATCTTTCTTAATTTTAACCATTTCTAGGTACGGGCTACAAGAGATGTAATTTCAATAATTCCTTGCCATCTACACCCTCTCCGCCATCTCAAGAGACTACTGATGCTTGGCAAGAGGTCTTTCAGAAGACACTTGCCTTATTTTGTGCGGTACAGGAATCCGGATGCTTGTTCAGCTCCGAATCTCTGCTTTTAGAAGCAGAAGGCTCATTAATCGAAGAAAATGAAGATGTTCTTGACATAGGCACTGTTCCAGCTGCCGAACAGCTATACGAGATTTTACGAGACCGTTGTGCTCAGGAAAAAGATAGCTCACAATGTAAGGGTTGCATACTCTTTTGTAGAGATAAATATTACCGACCATTTCTTCAGTGAGTTGTTCTTTTCTGGTCTGTTTATTAACTGAAAACAATTTATGAATTATTTAGGTGTGAACATCGAAAGCGAGGGGAGCAAGCCCACTTATTTTTACGAAATCTACAAGAGATAGATGGGGTTTACCTTGAAGCTCTATTCCATAACAATATCTCAATCATCCTGCAATATGAGCAGTATGCCCAAGTTGCAGGATTTGGTCCACTCACACCATGTACAGCTCTATTTTCACCTCAGGAGCAGAAGATGCTATGCTGTGAGTTTCTCCTTTATTTTATTGGTGAATTAGATTCAAATACATTACTGATGCTTGTTAGCCAATTTTCATCGCACTCAAGATGGCAAACTTATTTGTGGAACTATAGAACATATAAACAACTGTGCAGCACGCTTTGAATTCTATTATCCCAATGAACCAGTCAATTGTCCCTATGTTGCTGTTGTTTGTCGAGATCCTCACTCACATCGAAATCCCATTTCATCACGTACTCCAAGAATTGTTAGGGATTTGCTTGAAGAGCTTCTGTTGAAGTTAGGCTGGAGGCTGGCAGATGCAACACTGCACCGGCTCCAGATTGAGTCCAACTTCTTGAGTCGCTTGCATAGGCTACTTGGGTGGTCTGAAGCACACGATCCAACACTTTCTGACATACATCCATCATTGGGAAATATGGATCACACTGGAAGAATCATTCACAAATTAAGGTGCCAGGTTTATCCACATGGTACTGGCTTCGAAGGTAAGCAATATCTCATTTTCTCTCAAGAAATAAAAGATAAATGGGTATATACAGCAGCAGAGGACCTTTGCAAGCAGCATGCACTTCTGAATAATGGTTTTTAATATGTTTGTTGTGTCGAGACTCACAATATCAAAGGGCATGCTTCTTTTCGGCTTGTCATTTGTATGTTTCCAGCTATGAGTACTCTACTGCTTTCAACAAAGCGAATATCAATTGATACTTCCTTCAAACGAGTAAATAAATGGCAAGAATTCGAAATCGAAGCTTAGTTTTTACAGTATAATAAATGTTTGTGGCATCACAGCTTCTACATGTTATACATTGTCTGATCAGTCCATCTCTTAGCTATTGTTGTGGCTAGAGCCTTTACAAGCTCTCAATCTGCCAAGGCCCATCTCATTTTATTCCAATGAATATTTGGAATAGCTGAGAGAGATACTGGCAAAGAATTTTGGATGAGACATATCCATGGGGATGGACTTGACACGGTAACTGCTGATGAACATAGGGGACAAGCAATTGGTAAGTTAATCAGTTTTACAAATGTAAGAAAGTGTTTCTAAGAAATGCAAAGGGTGGGGAAAATTCTGCCAATCTCTCTGTCAATCAATGGCCAGATATTGCGCTTATGAACCTACGAAGGCTCTCCACAAGTTGACCCCCACTGATCATTTGAAACTTTGTTTCCGCTATTGTTTTTCACACTTACACGTCATGTTAGAGAGTTCTGTGGAGAGGCTGAAGACAAGGTTCATACATGCATGATGACTCTGGCTTCTTCCGAGGAGCTTCCGGCACCAGCATATGATTCAGTGGTTAGCACCATACTATCTGGTGGCAAGAAAGCTGTTGGTAAGTAAATTTATTTAATGTTTGTTTGTTTTCTTTTAGATACAGTTTATTATTATTATTATTAGACTGGTTTAAGGACAAGGAAGCCGCCGATGGTTGGGCATTAGCAGCAATTTATCGTCCTAAAAGCAAGATTCCCTTATATATCTGGAAAGCGGCCCCCTCTACTTCAAATGGAAATGAGCAAGCCCATAGAAACATCAATCGGGACGGGACAAAACTTTCAGTGGTTGCAGCACTTCAATTTGGACAAGGGGTTGATTACCGCCAGCTGGAGAGCATAGACTTGCTCATTTCACATGGCATTAGCCACCGTGAACAGGTCCAGACCTATTTCCACAGATCCGGCTGTGCACTGCTTCAAAGCGGTATGTTTTCTTGTTTCACAAGTATGCCCATAGCTCATTCACTTCGCAAATGTTCCTCTTTAGTGGCTGTGCAAAGACGAACCATTGAAAAGAAAGATTCCGAGCTTGAAAAAGCGTACCTACAGCTTTCTAAGTTGCAAGAAGACTCTGCAAAGCAGAGTTTGGGCCTTAAGCATGCATGGGAGAATGGCGAGAACAGTGACAAGATAGAGCATGCAGTAAAGAAGCTCAAAGCAACGGAAACGAGATATACAGAGGCATACTCTACCCTTCCAGCATTACAAGGACGAAGTTCCAGCCGTGTTCAGCTACCAGCACTAACTGAACCTAGCCGATTAGTTGACCCAAGTGTTTTCCGTGTCCAGGCTCCAATACAACAGCCTCAGTCCTCCTCAAGCTCCTCATCTTTTCCCCCAGACCATGATATATACCCATAACCAGGCAACGGTCCTACTCCTACAAATTCTACCCAATTTAATTGATTCCCCCATTCCCATCCTTTACACTCTGCACTCCCAAAGCACTACAATGACTCATATAATTTGACTAATACTATATATTATGTACCCTGTCCAGCCTCTTCCTATGGCAATATTTTGGTGGGAGAGGAGCGTCTAGACCCAAGCTACTATCCTCATTACCTTACTAGTAGTCACGGTCCGCCACACATGTAATGTATCTAATGGTCAGTTTAATTCTAAGCCCTCTGAATTTTTTTATCTTTCTATTAATATTATTCAGAGTCATTTCGATGATCTGGCTTGCTTGTCTCTGGCATAATAAACATTCTGTTCCATTTTTTCCATTTTTTGTCATTAAACATGAGTTAGGCAGGAGGAAGTCAATGAATTACATGGTTAGCATGAAAATTAGTTGAATTGGCGCTTCCAATGAGTTTTACTTGTTTAATTACAGGTGTTACTGTGTTGAGAAATTAGCTAGTAGAGTTTTGACTATTTCTTATATTTTTAATCTTCTGAAGTAGTAGTCATACTCCGTGTGATCAAGGAGTCCGGGGTCTGTACTGCCTGAAATGGTGGTATACAGATAGATCTCGTGAATCGGTCGCGTGCGTCCATGCCGAGGTGCCGAGTCATACCAATCGACTGTGAACTCATGGAACGCGGCAGGCGGAATACCCGGAAAGAATCGAGCTGGCACCTAGATTAGAAATACAGCAAGCCTACTATATATTTGGAGTGATCAAACATACCATCCCAACAAATAGCCACCTATGTCTATTTTTTTGCGAAGGCATGAAGATAAATTTCGAACAGCGTACCTTGAGGTCCCAGAAGCGCAAAGCGATCCGGATTTGGACCCGATTCTATTTATAGCAGCCAAACCGACCAATTTAACATTTCGTGTTCATTCTTATCACCGAGCGCTGGAGGCCTCAGTACGATTTGGGTGGTGGCGGTGTACCTGCCGGACTAGGAATGTCAGATATCTCGGTGTTGGACGATGTAGCTGCCCTATTGAAGTTCAATTACAATCACCATATGTATAAGTATGTCAGTCAAACTAAAGATTGATAATTTTGTAAGGGAGATGAGGATTGATGAGGATCCGCAACTGTGAGTGTGGGAGAGGAGAAGCGGAGGAGATGAGCTTAGGAGGACAAGAGGAGATAAAGCCAGAACCGGAACCGGACACAGTCCGGGTCGCCGGGTTGCTGCCCACATATGCAAACAGCTATGCAGAACTTTTCACGCTATTTGATTGGCTCCCCTGGAGTGACGCGACGGTAATGGTTAAGCCGAGCCAATCACCGAGCGAAAAAAATCCACCTATGAGATAGCGTTGGAACAGGTTGGAACGGCAGGATCTCCTCCCTAGACGACCGCGAAACAGCCGATTGAATATCGTCCCAAAGCGCCTATTGGAGCTGGCGGAGGGCTCGAGGGTGACACGGCAAGCTTAAGATAATTTACAAAGTATTAATAATGCGATAAGAGGGGAATTTCTATTGTAATTATAAGTAGGGTATTTACTATAGATACAAAGTTAGCAGGTCTAATACTGTCTGATATACAAGAATTATGAGGCATTAAGCAACAATTGCAGGGGTGTCCAAAATAATACATGAATCCACGTAAAAACAAAAGAAGGGAAAATACCAAAGGTTTTATGATTCATGACTAGTGTCAGTTTGTTCCGAAGAACTCAGTGGTCCTAAAAATATCGTCGAAAACCGGAATTTGTTTATCGAAGATTCATTGGTGTATTCTTCAGAATCGTCCCTATGAAGTTGTGCTCCGGCGCGACGAATATGAAGAAGAATATGCGAGGTCACAATGGAATGTATCACTCGCTGAAGTCTGGAAGAATATGGTCATTAGAGATCCGTAGTAACGGTAAAAGTGATAGCCGTAGACTCACAATACCAAGCTTGCACCTGACGTCTAGTAATATGGATCAGCATGTAATCAGCAGATACGAATATTAGCCACTGTACTTACCGCGACAGCGGGGACAGCGAGTACAAGGAGATTGGCCACAGTAAACAGAGTCAAGTAAACATAATACATTAGACCTATAGAAGTGACTATTAATTGTATTCAAACCGGTATTAAGGAGTTCCTTACCATCTTTATAAAGGGTCTCTCCGAGACTCGTCTTCCTGAGGTTTGCTGAAACTGCATTAGCACAGAATTTAAACCTGAACTATGCATATAATGTCCTACATT
Source organism: Sphaerobolus stellatus SS14 (assembly GCA_000827215.1). Taxonomy (NCBI): domain Eukaryota; kingdom Fungi; phylum Basidiomycota; class Agaricomycetes; order Geastrales; family Sphaerobolaceae; genus Sphaerobolus; species Sphaerobolus stellatus. The sequence continues at coordinate 557,012 of KN837090.1, read as the reverse complement.
GCTTGAAAGCTGACACAACGGTGAGAATAAGGATGACTAAAGTCGGCAGGTTAATGGTGATTGTCATGCAGCAATGAATCTATCGCCCATACTTGTTTCAAATATGATGACACCTGAGAAATCCAGTAAAAAGATTTTGATTGAAACCAGACTAGAGACACTTAGACAGTCTTGCTGCCCTGGAACTTGTATAACTGCAGGATGCTTTGGTAAATGACAACTGATGGTCAGATGCTATTACTCACACATAAATGCAGCCATGCCTTTATATGTCGCATATAAACTAGCCGCAGTAATAGGGAAACCGATGCCGAAGAGACCGAACAACACTCTCATACTCTTATTCCAAAGCGCATACGTTCGAAATACGAGGACCACTGAAAAGATCAATTAAGTTAGTCTATAGTCCAAGAAATATTGTCAGACATGACATACGCTCAGCAATGAAGACTCCGATGGAAAGAAACCCTGAAATATTTCGCATGAGAAATGATATGATATACCTTAGTCACTTCACGTACACCCAGATGCTTTGTAAAGTGCGCGACACTGAATGTCGTATTTTGTTTATGAGGTTACGGCATATAAGGTTGACGGACATACTCACAGCTGGTATTGAGAGATGCCCTCCCTTCGCAAAGTGTACTAGAAGAGGAATGGTCAGAAATGTTCAACTTCAGAAACACATAGGCTTTCTTACCAATTGACAACAAGCTAGTGTCAATCCAAGCACTGTATCGGGTTAGGAAAAATAGCACGCGTGCCGTTGTCCATGGAGCCGTCCAAATCAAGGCGACTTCTTCAGAGAGGGTGATAATATAGTCATACACCTGGGGAAGGATTTATCCGCCAGTTAGAATATCTTTTGTCTTTTTTAGAATTGCACCTACAAGGATGACTAAGGAAATGGCTGGATTTCGGTTTAGGATTTCGATTTTCAATTAGACTTATATTCAACTTCACACCTTGGAAATACTGCGTAAAAAGGTCAGCAGATTATAAATTGGTTAAGCAGGTCAACGACGAACGTACGTTAGAAATCTGATTTTCTCGAAGAAAAAGCAAATTGTCAGAAAGTGAAGGTAAGGAAGACATTAATAACACTGGTCAATCAGGCATGGGAGGAAGGAAAAGCAAAGTGGCCACGGAACCCGGACGTCACTACTTTATATGATCGCCCTTAACTTGGGATGCTCGTTTTTCCGTCAAGAGGCGAGGACCCCCAGGCAACAACCGACCGTTACTGTCCCGATAGCGGACGTTCCCAATCTGGCCTGCCGGACCGCTCCGCTCCGCCGCCAGGGACCCTTTGTACATACACGGCCAAAGTTTGGAGTTCACAGTCGATATTGGTACGACTCAGCATCCCGGGAAGCTCAGCTAACCATAAGAGGAAGTCGCTCAGACTCAGACGTTCCGTGTCATTGATTAAAATGTGAGTATATAAGGAAAATTACAAATAAAACCAAATTCCGAAAATGTCAGAAAATGTGTATGGATAATCAAAGGCCGAGCTAGGTCAAAGTATGGAGGGAGACACATGGAAGCTACTTTCAAGGCGTGGACGGCTACTACTGGGTAGAGTTCTGGCTTTTCTGAAGTAGTAAATCTTGAGAGCCAAGAGGAGGTCAACAAGTAACTGTAAGAAATAATGGAAATAATATGGGATGGAAATTTGAAAAAGTATTAGAGAAATAATAGGATTCATTTATTTTTATTTCCGCTGCAAGGGTGTAAGAAGCGGAGAAAGGTGTATGATGATGGACCTCAGAGGTACAGAACGAGTTTCCGAATTTTAGGGCTTACAATAGTATAAATTAAGCAAAAAGTAATTTTTTTGGAGGTGCCGCTTTAGCCCTCCGTGAGTCGTTGTCTGATTTACCTCCGCTCCAGTGGAAAGCCGCCAAACATGTACATTTCGCGTTATTTTAATTTACTCTTCTTTTATTTCACAAATTATAAAAGACTATGGGGGAAGAATTGCTCGGGAGGAAGTGAGTTGCTCGGGAGGAAATGAGTTGCTCGAATTTACCAGAATGGTAAGAAAATCGGGGGTGCCGAGATGCCGAGTCGTACCAATCGACTGAAGCCCCGACTCGGCACTCTCAATATGAAAAATTTCAGTACGCAGTATGTGGCTGCGGCGTACTGCGACAGAGAGCATAAAGGTGTGCAACACATTGCTTACAAATGCAAGACGCTAGGCAGCAACCCGGCGTTCCGTACTGGGACTCATGCCGGCCATTTCTCCTCCTCCTCCTCCAATGTCTGATTTCCGAGATCGGAATCTGAAAGTCTTAACCTGGCGTGTGCAATGATACCGATGTAATTTCGGCTCGGTGCGTGTTAAGTACAAGGGTCTCCGCTCCGCCGTGACTGTTTTTCTAATTACAGTAATCCAGAACAATTAGGCCCCTCCCTGTTTCTGTGTTTAACCTTGGCGAGCCGGGATGACGTAAGACAGCTATCCGCGGATCGTGAGCGACAGAACCTTACCCCCGCTACTCCATGAATAACCAAACTATACATTTTGCATGCTACGGAGGGTTGCTTCTATGATACAGAGAGATATGTGACCGTCTAGGTAGCATGTGGCTGTCGTGTCTTGTGAGTGGATATATATAGTGGTTGTCAGCGACCGACCGACCGACCGGCTGGACCGACTACATTTGATACGACCGACCAGAAAATCCTATGACCGACCAGGAAATATTAGCTATTGCTGTTGTATGAATAAGCTGTGTGACTCTTTCCGGATATGGGAAAATGAATAAATTTTGAATACATAGATAAGTTTGCTTCCATTGTTTTTCATACATTTGGCGCCGATTTGCTAGGTCGAATTTTCCTAGATGGGAATTGCGAATAGCTATTTCTAAGATTAATGCAAGATGTCTTAAACTTAATTCAGAAAATTTCTGCGAAAAGACTCTGAGAAAAAATCTACTATAGCAGCCAGAGCGACAAGAGCACCCCAAATAGAGCTTGGGTAACTTTTTTGATAGTTTCTGTGCATCAATCACAAGAGACACCCATTCTTTTTGATCGTGCAAAATGCTTTAGCGAAATTGCTGTTTTAGTCTGAGAGAAAATCTAATGAGATTTAGGAATTTTGTGTTAACAGAAATGCTGGAGGAAAGTTAGATTTTATAAGTATTGAAATGATAAACAAATTTATAAATTATACAAGAAATAAATCCTATCCAGAATCCATATCTTTTCATTTTGACTTAGAGAAAACCCAAATTTTGGCTATCCAGAAGTTGAGACTAAATATGGATTTTAGAGAATGCTTTTATGATATACAAAAGTCAGATTTTAGCTTGGTCACAAAGTCTTTGCTAAAATCCAATTATAAATTTGTTTATCATTTCGACACTTATAAAATCTAACTTTCCTCTGACATTTATGTCAGCATGAAATTCCTAAATATCATTAGATGAAATTCTGAAATGTGGACACTAGTTATTATGTCTCTCAGTGTAAATTGTGATCACCCACCTTTCGGATTTTAGCAAAGACTTCTGACCAAGCTAAAATCTGACTTCATTTACCATAAAGCATTCTCTAAAATCCATATTTAGTCTTGACTTCTGGATAGCCAAAATTTGGGTTTTCTCTAAGTCAGAATGAAAAGATATGGATTCTGGATATGATTTATTTCTTGTATAATTTATAAATTTGTTTATCATTTCAACACTTATAAAATCTAACTTTTCTCCAGCATTTCTGTTAGCACAAAATTCCTAAATCTCATTAAACTTTCTCTCAGACTAAAACAGCAATTTCACTAAAGCATTTTGCACAGCTGAAAAGAATGGGTGTCTCTTGTGAATCAGTATCTGGCTTTCACTAGGCTAAATTAACTACATAAGAATGAATTATTTGGAAGGAATATCTCAACAAAATCCACTGTAATGGGTGGTAGAGACTTGGAACATTGGGTGTCCCAGTTATGTCACTCTGCCGGATAGCATGTTAATTTTCTCAGCAATGGATTAAATAGATTTTTATCAGAATCTCTTCACCAAAATTTTTAAATATACATTTAATCTAGTGAAATGAAGACGGAGGACAATATATGGGCTCAACTTCACCGAAAAGTCACCCAAAGGTTATTTTTCGTTATATTGCCATTCCAACCCCTATTTCCTGTATATCCCTTGGCAGCAAATAGTTATTTTATGACTTATAACAAACTTCATTTATCAAATATGCTGCTATTCTCACTCTTCATCTAGGAAATTTGACTAGCCAAATATATGTGGAAACAGCAAAGGTAAACTTATCTGCAAACGGATGCAACATAGAGGCTACCCAGGAAGGTCTATGAAAAAGTGCACAGCAGTCCATTTTTATTAGAATAGCTATCAACCTCAACACCAAGGCTACACAGTCATTTACATATATATATTGAGCATTTATCAATCCAACAGGAAATTACTTACACTTGGCCTCACCTAGCAAATACATAGATCTATTCCTATCCGGGATCCAGTTGGATCATCTGTCCTCTATACTAGGAAATGATAACATTATTGTAATTAAACTTCAGAGATGTATTGTAGTCTAATTTCCTTTGCTTGTGGCTGTGATGGGTCGGCGCCAAAAAAACGCCCAAGTTCGGGCGTTTCTCAGCGCTTGTCTAATTAAATAACTAGAGCTTTAACTATGAGAATTTCTGAGTACATCAGCTATGTAGGCATGAAAACTACCAAACAGAAGAATATGAAGAAGGAATTATGCAATGGAACACATTAACAAGGTGCAGATTTGGTCGAGAGCCCAATTTGGAAGGCGTGAGGCGTGGCAAGAGGGCTTATGTCATTTCTATTACCTGACAAACAAATCTGGCCACCTGTTAAATTTGGTCGTTCTGTCGGTCGGTCGGTCTGTGACAATGAGCTGTATTATCTGTGAGTGTAGGCTTGAGGCAGACGTGTGACGAGCCCTGCTTACGTAAGTATTACACTGGCAGCAACCTGGCGTTCCGTACTGGAACCCATGCCGACTTTTCCTCCTCCTCCAACCGATTTATTAAAGCAGGCAACTATTACGGAACCCCAGACTTACTCCAGGCGGTTTTGCTACAGTATCAAAGCGATACTTCCTCATTTATTGGACAATGGTGACTGCAGGTGTTTGTAGGCGGCGAGTCTCCCTGTTCATTGGATACTTGCTATCAGCACACTTGCACCTCAAACGCAGTAGATTTAACTTTATCTGCCAACCTTCTGTAATCCAATACACCTTCCTGCTCTCCATCGTTCGAAGATCAGGAAGCTGAAAGACCGATGGTTGTCAGGTTGAACGATACGTGTCCAATTGGTTGCATGACGTTGTAACAAGATGTCTCAATCTATTTGTAGAGTTGCATTCCAGCCATTTGTATGATGCTTAATGGCCGATACCGCTACGAATTTTCCTCTCCGTTTATTCATATGATGACATTTGCCGAGTCTCGCGTCTAGGGACTGGATATCAGCTTCGGCTGCACAGAACAGCTTATCGCCTCATTATCCCTGGATGATCGCGATTCCCGCTGGTTAGCGGTCTCTTCATCATGGGCATTAGTATCTTGATCTAATACCCTTGATTGCCTAGTGTGAAACACCCATCGTTATCTCCAAAGACTTAACGTCACCCGGATAAGAATCAGCATGCCATTATCGTCATCCTGTGGCATTATTATGGATCCAAAGTTGAAGCTGGAAGTTCATTCGTCCCTTCAAGACCAAACGTAGCAATGATCCCCAGGACACTCTGACTGCTTGTCAATGATAGCTCTGTGAAGAGCTACACAATTCGCGTTCATCGAGGCTTGGAACGTCTTCCTCATACACTTCACAATGATTTGGTGGTTGCCATTGTATGGGGCTCATCCGAGCCTAGTAGACAGCTGTTGTACTTGACGCTACCGCACCTTTCGCCGCCGGGCCATCAATAAGTGCGTTTTATAGTGTCAGTACATTCTCGTATCTTGTCATAACTCTATCCCGACTTCGTTATGCAGTGCAGAGTGCAGGAAAGCGGGAGGGCTCAAGAAGGCTAACGCTGGCCTTACGCATACTGTACGGGCGCTTAATGTCAACGAGACAGCATATGATCTTGCATGATCTTCTCCAACTGGACTCGAATTACTATCTGGATGGTGATCCGTGCCAGTGTATGCATCTTTTGCCACTGAATACCGATTCGTTGATTTGCTCAACACGTAGTCCCTTTGATGCTATCGTCAATCTCTACCAACTGGTCACAGTTATTTACTATGCAGCTATCAGTTTCGTTCCGGTCTATACTCCATACCAGATACCCATCCTAGCTGTTCCATATTCCTTGTGGAACTGTGGCGTGGAGAATCGTCTTACATCATACCACATCGGGCACCCTTAGCGGAAGCAAGGCCATTCTCCCAGTTTCAACGGCCAAAGCTACACATTGGTTTCAGCATGCTATGCAGTCTGCAATTTCTATTGCTGTTAATACAGACGGCGTCCCGCGCACGTCTGCTTAGCAAGGGATTTCTTCCTTCATAATCGCAATGTGAACGAGACGGTATACATCAGGAAAAAAAAATTTGACTATACAGCGATATATAGATTGGATAGCAGCCATAGTTTCCTAGACAAGTCCCCGATTATCAACAGCATTATAGCAGATTTTTCTCGGTACACATTGCTTCATAGCTTTGACCTTGGACTATATAGCAGCCTGATAGCGCAATCTAGGGCCACTTTCAACAAGCATTATAGTGCTAGATAGTCTGCATATTTGAGCAGGATACTTAAAAGTGGGAATGGGTAATAATAATGACAGGTGCGGCGTCCAGTGAATTATTTCGAGAATGAATAATTCTATTTCTATAGTTGTTCTGTAGTTCATAAAAAAGACTATGCTTATTCTTATTCTTCTGTATCATTGTCCTCCAATTCACTATCCTCATTCATAGTAGCAGCCCTCCATTATCAGAATCCGAGTCCACACTAGACAACTCCTCGCTGGCAGACTCCTCACTGGCCGACTCCTCACTGGTTGGTCGGAATGGCTGGATATCGACTTTGCGAAGTTGGAATACCGTGCTAGTAATCGCAAAGACTATATCATGCAAATGACTCCATGGTTGACACAACAGGAAAAGCTACATACTTCAGATTATATCTGCGAAAGCACCTGCCACGAAAGCAAGCAGAAGAATTGGAAGGCACCTTATTGGCGGATCAAGTCCAGGAAGACAATGCATTAGAAACAGTGATAGCGCAGGAGATAGGAACGACTTACAAGGCTGTTAAGAAAGCTCCATATCCAAGTACACCTCTTTCAATGGTTATTGTCAACTTCCATACCACCGAATTCATACCAGCATTGACTTGATTCCTTGCGGCCAAGATCCCAAGGAAGACATTCCACATAAACAAACATTGCGTGTTGATCTGTTCAAGCATTTTACATTAATGCTTCCTTCTATCCAACAGATTGACAATACCATGATAACAGACATCATCTGAGCCACACCCTTCATCCCTGGTCATGGTTGAAAGCATGCTAAGTTTGATACTGTTCTGGTACATTACTCAGCGGCTGTGAAGGATACCGGGGCCATGGGTAAGTGCATTTGAGCTCTATTGATAGACATACTCACATATTATCAGGCTATCGTGCAGCACGTGTCCGTACTTTCTTCCGGCTTCCACCACACTTCAACCATCCGCATCTTCTGGCATATGTAGAGTGGTACTCTGATTTGCGTGCCGCACCTGCCGCAGGGACCGAGATGTATGTTGTGAAAGAAACTACACAGACCGAGATCATCCACGTCGAGTCCATTCACCGAAGTTGTTTCTTGATACCGAAGTTTGGGAAGCGGGCTGAGAGAGCCTGGGAGAGTGAGGATTCATTGGATTTAGCAACACACTTTTACATCAGTAACTACTTAGACCTGTACACATACCTGTTCTTCAACGATTAGACTTGGCATTGATGTGGCTGAGCTAGGATGAACTGCGACGAGAACTTGGGATTAGAGGAAGAGGATAAGGATAGGATGCTAAAGACACTGAGACACAAAAGCTACTTCCATGGGTGTCTGATGTGCTCAGTGGACGACTTGGAGAGGTTGCGAGAGGTTGCGATGGTGCAACGAGCAAGTGTCAACACGACACCTGGTCACGAATTGTGACATCACGTGAGGCCCGGCCAGGCAATCAACTCCAGAAAGAGAAATCAATAAGTCGAGCTTCTTAATTAGTGTATAAAATAAATATTCTATCTTTGTGTGTTTGCTGTACTGAAATAATAATTATGTATTGACCATGGATTCGGACTTTAATGTCGAGACAAGTGCACTGCGAAGAACCCACGGGGACCCACAAATGACGCACCACCTACCGTCCTCCAAATTTTGAAGAACGGTCCCCACCTGGTGCGTCATAGCTCACGTGACCGGGGTACTCTTTTTGCAGATGGAGATAGAGACTTTAAGACAGCTGAATGATATAGATGATTTGGTTTTGTATTACCTAGACATCACTGAAATATATATGCTAGGAAGCCCGAGGTATGCCTCTTGATGGAACTATGAGGCACGCAGTAAGTGCTATGTGGGATATAGAGGAACTGATATGTTGTCTCAATGCTATGTAGGCAATCAGGGCTATCAGGCAAGGCCATAGCGATCGGGTTTCTATCCAGCAAAATCACTTTTTCCTGATGTAAGCCTTCTTTGCGGACGTTGATGGTTGGCAAACCTGTTACGGCAAATCAACGGATGATTCGACTCATGCTCCGAATCTCGAGCTGCATTGGCGCCCTGTTCTTCATGACCGTCAACGTGACGGAAGGGATAAACGGGGACAGACTCCTGAACGTGGTTGAAGGTCATTCATTGTTAAGTTGGTAACCTCAAGATCTAGTGTTGCATCGATCCCTCGTATCTGACCCTTGCTAGGTGTGAGTCATTATATAGTATTCCGTCAAGATGCTTATACTCCTTTAATAGCGCTCTCTTATGTCGCGGCCGCTGTCATTGTCATTCTAATCAATCATACTGCGATTTCCGTATATCACATCTATAATCCTCACAGCGGGTTCTTCTATTCAACGACTCTTCCAAACCATTGCCTCAGATTCCCCGATTAATGCAAGTCTTCAATTCGACTCCTGTGTTCGGTTTGGTTCAGGGTTATATCTATTATTTTATGTGGCTCCGCATAAGTATACAGGAACGGAGTTCCTCAGAGCCGGTGTGTAGAATGGACATAGGAGATCAAACGCTTTGGCTGTGCTACAGCGCGGGAGTATTATTCAGAATTGACAACCGATGGTTTGTGCGTTTAAGTCCATCTTTTTCTACAATGATTTACTTAGCCGTTTGATAGATAGCATAAAGAAAATATAGTAACGGGACATTATGGCAATATTTGATTTCTGTGAGATGCGTTTCTATTATTGGCAAACATTCATTTTTATTTGATAGATTGTAGCGGTGTCAGGGACGCTGAAGATTAAAGACGCCCTACTGGTTTTCCATCAATTCAATTCCTAGACCCTTTATAGGAGGTGCAGGGCAATCGTATTTTGCACCGGGACGTCCCCTCCAAATCAGTGTCGCCTATGTTTCTACAGGCCTGCCGCAGGGTTCATCGACTAAATTAAAACCGGAAATTAGAAAGTCTGAGGCCTGATATCAATCAAAAATAACAAAATGCATTAATCAAGAATCGAACTCGTGACTGTTCGATGGCAACAACCAAGGTTACCACTACTCCATTATTGCTTACGCTAACTGCAGAATAGCGATATCACAGTTGGCAGCCTTCACAGCCTTCATTTTCGAAAGCTGTCAAATGACACTATATTCCATGTACACACTGTATATGACTGCCGGAACGAAGAGCTCAGCGATACTGCTTGCAGGTGGTGTATTTCCTTGGGAGAGAAGCGACGGATATCAGTATTCTCACCTCATTTAGTGGTTTTCATTCCCCAAAGGTGTTGGAAGAGTTCGAATGCCTCGTTCGTACGCCCCGCTTATTAATTACCGGGCTGCGACAGTATACTGAAAGTCTTTTCTCTTTCAATCTTCTGGCTTCGATTTATTAATATTAAATTCCGATGCGATGAAATAGACCAAAGGAGTTATGTATATGTTTATGACGTAGGTTACAACGGTCGAAGCAGCTTTGTCCGCCATAACAAGATACTTAATCGGGAAAACAACATGTCACCAGTCCAAGAGGTATTCCCACGGGAAGTTCTCCCTTTCTCCCATTACCTCAACTTCTACACCACCACCCATTTTCCTCAAAAATTTCCTCAATTCCACACCGGAACAGGCATTGGATAAACATGAAAACTGAACAAGAACATTGGAATAAAATCTCGGAACTATTGAAAAATGACGATGAGAACACTTCTTTTGCTGAGATAACGCCAATGAACATTTCTAGTGTCAGCACCAAGAATGGTTGGAGTCTTGCGGATATCGACTACGTGCCAGATATAATCCCAGGTGGGTTCCTGCATGAATTGGGACAAAGGAGAATGTATTAGAATGCGAAGATGCTATTTTTCTCCGAAGCGTAAGTGGGTCAAAGATACCGAGCTGGCATCTGATCCGGAAAATCACTGTGTCCCAAACTATAAGGACTTTAAACTGGTTGTTATGCCACTCCTCCGTTTATTTCATTCTCCGCCTTTTATTCCCGCTGGTGAGGCCATGGCTGCAGTGACACAGATATTTCAGGTTAGTGTTCGCCCACCTTGAAAGCAGCCTGAATAGAACTGTTTTAACCTTATATATTTTACATAGGGCCTTTATTTTATGCATAAACATCACATGGAACACAGGTTCGTGTACCTCAAGTATTTAGGCTATCCCTTTTATCTTAGTTCTTTTTCAGAGATTGCACTGGTGTTAATATTATGATGGATCCTTCGAATATGTTTCCCGACGGATTTCATCCTGTGAATTTCCTGCCCCGGCCTGAAGATGATAAACAGCGTGCACAGTACTACAGCCGAACCCTCCATCTCCCTAAATATTTTCTTATTAATTTTGGAGTATCGCGCCGTTTCGATCCCGCGGAGAAGTCATCCTTGGAGAAACCGATCATAGGTGTCGGCTACTTAGCTCCAGAATTCTAAGGCAAGGGGTCCACAATGCCATGCAATCGGTTCCCTACAGATGTATATTACATTGGGCATTGGGTTAGAAAGGATTTCATAAAGGTGAGTCACGATTAAATAGGCTTATATTAATTTACCTTTCATGTATGGTCTCGTGAATGACATGACTAGATAAAATCCATCCGAAAGACCCACTACGGAGGAGGTGATCTCCCGCCTTGATACCATCCTTCGTTCTCTGGGACCGATGAAATTTCGCTCTCGCCTTTACGAATTGAATCCCCCACCATTGTTGGGATCTTTAAAGTTCTGTGCCATATTTTTTGTGAGGCTGAATATACAGCTAAGCGTCTACCAGCGGTTCCATATCCAGGTAAATCCATCCTTGAAGGGAGAATATATACTGCAGATTACTGATGGTTCAATCTCCTTAGTGTCAGGGGCCTGAGATCCTGTACAGGAAGAAGTGGATTTCATCGTATTATTTCTTTACCCGCAGAATTTGAAGAACAATTTAGCGAGGAGAAGCTCGGTTCTGCCACCTTCCATATTTATATCTATACAGAAGTGCTACAAGAAAATTGGAATGAAGACTCGATTATTTGATTTTTAAGCAATGCTTTCATAAATAGTCTGAGGCGGTGTAAGGAATTCCAAATATAGCTTTCTCCTTCAGGAAGTTCTTCCACGTCCTCCATCGAGTCATCCATCCTCAAGAGCCTCATTATGTTGCATATCCCAACGGATTTTTGGAGATATATTGGGGCAAATTTTGTCTCTCGAACGGAGCTACTTGCACTGTCCTGTACCTACTGGCACGTACGCACATCGGTTCTTGAGTTCATATTCCGTGAACTCAGCTTTCAAGGATTCGACCACAGGAAGGAGAGAACATTCTCCAATTGTTTTGCTCAACTCATTTGTTTGCGGTCTCGCATCAAGTGCTTCTGAAAGAATTCAGCAATTTTATCCTCCATCTAGCACGTCGAAGTCTGCAATTGGTCGGGATTTTTGATAGCCACATGAATCGATTTCGTCCTGGATGTGAGGTATTTCATTGTAAATACCTCTTGGATATTCGAGCATCCGTCCATAAATCCATTTCATTCATCAAGGCCGAATTATGGTTGCTGTTGACCACAGCGTGGGAAGAGCTCCGGGAATTCATCGACAAGGTTCCCCATTTACATCAGGAAACCTGGCAAGTTGTACATAAACTATATAGCGCTATATAGCATTCCTAGCATAAACGCTATAGGAAGCTATGAAAGCTATGATAGCGCTATAAAGTTTATGTACACTTGCCAGGTTTCCTGTTGTGACGTCCATTGCGGGACCAGCTTCCGATAATGCATCTCTGACTCGTTCCCGCCAGGTTTCAATCGAAGATATGCTATTAATTGACTACAATTTGGAAGAAGTGGACGATGTTTTCAATGATATACCTTTGAAGGCTCTACAGTCCATTAGAGCTCTAAACATCGACAGACCTTACATCATCGATACGGAGAACCTGGTAGATTTCATACAAAGATTTTCGAATTTTGAAGTTTTGAAAACAAGTCAGCCTATAGAAGTACACACTGCACCATTCCCCGCCACACTTTTATTTGTTTAACTCACTGTTTTTGTAGCCAGACTTCCCAATCATCTTATCTGCACTCTCCAAGTTACAGTCATTGCGGGCACTTTATGTTCAAGGAGGGTCTAAACCGTCTCCCTCTCAGGAATTGGCCTTCTGTCTACACTCAGAGTACCCACCTCCATTATCAAGCATAATGTGCATTTATTTTGATGACATGTCAGCTGCAAAGTTGAACGAAAGCCTTTCCACTTGGCAATTCCAAATTAATCATCCACAATCGGGCTATGTCTTTCTACCGGAAGAAATGAGTAAAGTGACAGATATTATCCGAAGCTCTTGGAACGCGGCAGGAGGAATACCCGGAAAGAATCGGTACTGGAATTTTCCGAAGAAACAGGTACAAGATGATGGTGGATAAAAGAATGGGTAACTCCCTGAAGCCATTATTATCTCCACTGGCGTTCCTACCATGCTGTTAGAGAAGGATACTTAGGTCCACAATCGGTGATACGCTTAAGTGCAAGTCCGCCGTCATTTCCTCTGTTGGTAAACGTTTTATCCTCACCCGGCCGTTTTGCTGTGGCACCAGTGTATAATTCAATAGTTTATAAATACTTTGGACTGCACTTGGGGACCAAAGCTAATAGGTTATAAGTCGGTGTATGTTGAAGAATTTAGCTGAAGCTATATAAATCATCAAGACCCGACATCATACGCTCGGAGCAAGATAAAACTTGCAGTTCCCCTATTTTCTTATACAAACACCGCCAGGAGGACCATGTCAGGCAGTCATGTGCAAATGCTACATGCACCTGCCTAGACCTGCCTGCTAACGGTAATACTGTACTGTGCACTCGCAAGTGCCTGTCTGGTATTATTAGCTGGTCACCGCTTACCAGGGTCTGTCAGCTTCTGTCAGGCAAAGACAGATCCTGTCAATTTGCTGATAAATATAAGGCGAAATTTCAATGGCTCAGCTGCCTCCTATTGAATGTGATTGATCCTAGCACATGGCGGTATTGGATCTCCGGGAACTGTATCTCAACGACTTGAGGGGAAATGTGCGATATCAGGATCAAAAAAATAAATTTACTGAGGAGAAGTGAGGATGCGCTGATGGCTGCCCTGCCAGATAGTTATTTTGGCGGTTAAATTTATTTATACCAGAATGCTATGCGGGTCAATCGGCATTAAGACCCTATTAATTATATTTTAGCTATCTGTCATAAGTAATCTTAACTAATGTGATTTCATCCTTAACTAACCTCTGCTTCGGTTATGGAGGCGGTGTAAAGAGTCCAAATGTAGGCTGACTCCTTTAGGGAATTCCTGTGTATGTATATTGTATTTCTTACCCTGTGTACCCTAAGCGGCTATCACCTCAAGTACGTTAATTAATTAATTACTCTCACGCGCTCTCTCTCTCCTCCACATCCTCCAATTAATCGCCCGTTCTTCGAAAGTTTCTTATGTTGCTTATCCCAGCGGACGTTTGGAGGTAAATTGCGGTAAAATTTGTCTCTCGAAAGGAGTTACTTGCGCTATTCTGTACCTGCTGGCACGTACGCGCGTCGACTCTTGAGTTCATATTTCGTGAACTCACCTTTCGAGGATTTGACTACAGGAAGGAGCGATCATTCCCTCATTGTTTTGTTCAACTCATTTGTCTGCGGTCTCGCATCAAACATTCTCCAAGAACTCAGCACTTCTATCCTCGATTCAACACGTCGAAGTGCGCAATTGATCGGGATTTCCGATAGCCACTTGGATCAACTTTGTCCTGGACGGGAAGTATTTTATTCAAAATACCTATTTTCTGCCGGATCATCGTCCATTAAATCTATCACATCCATCAAGACCGAATTATGGTCGCTATTCACAGCAGCATGACAGGAGCTCTGGGAATTCATCGAGAAACTTCCCCATTTACAACGCATTACTTTCTTCGAGGAACATGCACATGATACATCCACCCATAGTCCGTATCCTCAGGATCCTCATCAACGAATATATGGTATAACGCGTTTTCCAATCACTATTCATTATTACCTACAAGTGACTGGATCGCATTCGATATGACGCACCGATCGTCCTTGGTTGGGATATTTCCCTTTCCGCCGCGAGAGTATGGCCGCCACGGACCTCGGGGACAATGCATTGATTATGTCTACAAGGTGATCGAAAAGTCACCGTTGTTGGTGATTGGGGCATGTTTAACTGTCGACGTTGCAGCTGCCTTATCCACGAAAGCAATTGTAAAGTTAAACACTGCTCGTCGTCTTATCTTTTTACCAACTAGACTTCGGAATTTCAACGAAGGCAGCATTAACGTAAACGCAATACACCGTCTTTTGGATGGGGCTGAAATTAAAGACCTTATCGAATTATGAATATTCGCAGAATCCTCGACGACGCAGCCCATTCGTTTGGATCGCCTCACAGGTACAAGAGCTGCCTTGACGGCCATTGGTGGACGTGCGTCCCATGTAGCACCTTTGATACGTTCAAGCGAGCTTGCAATCCAAGACATGCAGTTAATGGACTACGATTGTGGAGACATGGATCATGCCTTCAATGATCTCCCATTGGACGCTCTGCACTCTATTCGAGTTCTAAACATTGAGAGAATTAACGTCAACAGCCTTATGATCAACGTAATACGTCTCCTACAACGCCGTCAGGATCTGGAAGTTTTGGCAATAAATTGTCCTATAAAGGTAGGCATTATTAGTACCCGTCACGGTTTTTTTTCTGAACCACTTGCCTGCAGTCTGGATGCCCAGTCCTCTTATCTGTACTCTCCCAGATGCAGTCGTTGCGGACACTATGTTAGAGGAGGGTCTAAACGGTCTCCCTCTCAGGAATTGGCCTTCTATCTAAACTCAGAGTGTACGCAATTACCAAGCATAAGGTGCATCTACTTCGATGACATGCCACTCGCAAAACGGAACGAAGTCATTTGCACTTGGGAATTTGAAATTAACTATCCACAATCGGGCTGCGTCTTTTCACCTGAAGAAATGAATGAAGCAAAAGAGATTATCCCAAAGTCATGGGACGCTGCAAGAAGCACACTGGGCAAAAATCGACTGCTCAAATCTCTGAACAGACAGGCACGGAGACTGGAGATAATTGTCAAAAAAAGATTGGGAAACCCCTCTGAATCCAATATTAGAGAGTTTGCGCAGACGCCACAGCGCCACCTCGTGGCTTTATGACGTAGCGCTATTTTGCGCAATGATTGGCTATGTGGCTGTGGAGCCAGAGCCGTGGCTCCACTTAAAGCTCCACTTTAGTCGTTCTGTGGCTTCTGCCAAGGGAAACCACTCCTTCCAAGTCAGGAAGGAGCCACAGCGCAACCACAGGGAAAGCCACAGCAGCACAACGTCGCGAAGCCACGAGGTGGCGCTGTGGCTTCTGCGCAAACTCTCTATTACCTCCAAGGGCGTTCCTACCATGCTTTTGTAGGAGACTTAGGTTCAAACTTACTAAAGCCATTGTTGACCTTGAGAGTGAATATTTATCTCCACTGGTTCATTATGGCCGTCATCGAATCCGCCGGTGTATAATGTGACAGTTTAGTAATGTCTTGTTTGATTCAATAAATAGTAGCTCAGCATCAGCATAGTGTGCCACGCGCGCTAAACTCCCATAGTTTTAGGTAGCACTAGGTAATGGCGGATTCGATAATCGAAGCTAGGAGTCGGTATATAGACTGTATACCACCGCCTATCGCTCCTAGCACAGGCGCTAAAACGGATTCTGTGTCAACTTTCCTGATTCGGCCACTTGGAAGACAAACGCGAAACCTCGTCTTCATCAGTCTGACTCATCGCCGTTCAAATCCGAATAGGCCTGTTCAAATATACATGTTGAGATCGTCCAGAAGCGGTCTATATTTAGCATAGAACACTAAAGTTGCCACATGAAGAATTAAAGTGACTGGATGGCAGCGAAGGGGGAGACTTTGAAGACGGCACATAGACTTCGTCACAATCAACCCACTGAAATTCAAAGCGTTGAACAACCCGTCGTACATGTAATGAATTCTCTCCCACCCACAGATGTCACATGTAAGGTCCACTGTTTGCTGTAACGCACTGAGTACATGGGATACATGGCATCCTGAACGACACCATTAGAAGAGAACGCTCGGAAAGGAAGATCGAAAGCACAAAATCCGTTTCTGTGAGTCTTCGTCTAAGTAAGAGACAGAGCAGATGGTTATAGCGGGAGAATACAGGGCCACTCTCGCATAACGGAGTAATTGCTAACAATCATAGCGCTTCTAGTTTCAGATCCTCATCAGCCTTTAATAGATGACATATCTAGTTGATGAGCGTATGCCCACTCCAGGATTTGATCATGGTAATGGACTCGAAGCACACTTCATCAAAGGCCCATCAAGCTAACTACGCTTGGTGAGCCATGATATCACCGGATAGGTATCACGAGTTGTCCAACATCAGGGACATCTTGCCTAGAATATTGTTCATCAATTGTTCCCGTACGAAGCTTATCACCTTCTTGCTTTGATCAAGGATGTTCGTAGTTTATCGTCTTCTTACTTTCCCGAATAGGGTGCAACCGGATATATCAACTTCTCCGTCGAATAATGTGACCGGAATATAGCGATTCTGTCAGACGAGAGCCATGCTTGGTCTGCGCTTCTATTAGGTATTTCCGCGATGCGTGTGCCATCCTAGCAATCGTTCCCGAAGATAACGACATACCTGTCAAACTCGCACCAAATTGGTAATTTTTTACCCTTGATATTCTTCTCTGCATGCTACTCGGTACATTCCATCCTCCTGAGAGTAAGGACGAGTGTGCGCGAGAACATATGTTCGAGAAGCGACCACAGCCCACAGCCCAGGCGTTACCGATCTGGGAAAACCACTGTCTGAAAACAGTGGCACAAGGACACAATAAGTTGATCTCTGCTTAGAAGCCGCTGGCATAATCTTTTATTTATATAACACGAGTAATTTCTTTAGTAATTGTGATTTTAGAGCCGATTTTAAGATCACCATAGAGATTTAGCTGGGCATAAGTCTACAACGTGGAATCATACTAAAGCAACCTGAAGAAAGCTTGGCATTTTACTTGGCGAGTATGCGTGCGCGTTAAAGGCGATAAGCTCATCAGATTAGATTTAGCAGCGATTTTCAATAAATAGTATCGAACTAGTCGTCGACTTAAATACTTACGGCTATTAACTAGGGATCCTGCATGAGCCTGCATGCCTCGGCAGGACTGAGCGACGTAGGGTACATTAATCCTTCTCGTTAAAGATGCATGGAAATTAAATTATTGTTATACAGCGTTAAATTACGCCAGTTAAACTCATAATGTGTCAGAGGGACTCATTTACAGTAATTATTCCGCTCAATAAATATATAAATAAGGGTCTGGGAGTATTAGTACGAGTCTTGTTCCGAATATTGACGCGAGTTCAAACCTATATTTTCCGGTGAGACAGGGAAACTGCTCGGCATCATGTGCGATGGCAGGCAGCGTCTCCGTCGACCTGAATTTGACGTCCACAGGAATGATGTAGTTTATATCAGCGTTTCAGATTCCAAATTGTGTTGGAGACTTGATAGGTCTGTTAGATGCATTAATATGGTGAAAAGAAGAAAGCAAATTTGCAGGGAATTGTTAGGTTTATGGAGCAGAAATAGGAGATAAGGGGACAAACTCCGACTCGGATATACGGCATATTTCCCACGCCACGGCTATCTGGTCCTATTGTCCTGGTCCATGCAGAACGCTCCTTGAATCTATCCTTCACCATCGCATCACTATACCAGCGGCTTCGATGTTCTGCAGGCACAGATGCTTCTAGATGCAGTACCCCGCCTTCTTTCTCCAGGTTCAGCGCATCTGTTTACCTCTCGGAACGTGTGCAGGCTTCAGGCACGTTCGATGTCGTATGTTATCCGAGTTTTGGCGTTCAACTCTGACTCAACAACCCTGAACGCAGCCATTGAAGGACTGGGGGGCAACAGTCCAGGGTCAGGTCCTGGCTTTACATTTCTTCACCGACAACTACGGCGCTTCCGGATCTCCGTTCTCGTATAACTGTCCGTTTGACACTTTTCCCCAGTTTCTGACAACTTTGATCAAGTGTTCTGCCTCATGTAAGATAATGTGCCTATGCCGTTGTGTTAAACAAAATGTTCCTATCCGGTCGTGTCACTTCGGCATCGAACATAACGCCAACAGAAGTCCAGCAGAAGTGTAAGTTCGATGCTTCGGTGCTCTCGACCTGCTCACATGTGTGCTATTCCACTTTAGACCTCCTTATATCCTTAGTCTACTATTAGCTTACAGGGCTAGGGCCATAAAAATATGAACAGATCATGCTGATCAACAATTTAATTGTCCTCTCTATTGCCGTCGAGGAACCCGACGACCTGTCGAATGAACTAACTTCCGTACCCGAACATCATACGCGTTCCTGCCTGCCATTCGCGTCTGGTTTGAAACCCAGGAACGGAGGCGGTGAGACCTGTGAAGTACTCTCCGGTATGGGTTTTCCTCGGCCAGCTTCACGCCTCACGGCCACGGACCGCAAACGAGAGTATAAAAGGTGGTAGCTGTTGAGGGTGAAAGGACAAGCGATTTCTACGACCCTCAACGACTTTCGCCATGTTCGCCCTCAACAAACTACTTCCTACGATCTTACTTGCGCTTGCAGTCTCTGGTATGCAATTTATTACCTGTGTACACCGCTGCAGACTTTAACATTGCATGTGTAGCTGCAGTGACAAATGTTGTACCTCCTGCATCGCGGGGCCAGTCTAATCCTAGCAACAACACGCTTGACCTCACTGGAACCGTCACCGACGCGGGCACCATCGCTCAGACAGTCGATATCGTCGATCAGAAGGCGGGAGTACCTGTCGACGCAGCTCCCAATCTACCTGTTGCTGAAACCGTTGTCACTGCCGTTGATGGTCAGCTAACCAGTGCAGGGACGTCGTCGAAACGCAGTCTTGCTTCCCGTTCTTTCGCGACCCGGAAGCGTGCTCCCTCTGATTACGAACAAATTTTCAATGGAACCGGTACCGACCCCAGCGACCGAGATGCCTCCATTGAGGGTACTGCATACCTGACCTACACCGTGGTGCCCAACTCCACCTACAATATCGACGCATGTCTCGATTTCTGTGACAGAGTCGACGGCTGTGGTGAGTAACCGTATTTTAAGTTCCCTGGCTGCAGCTAAGCTTCCCTAATTGATAGTCTTCGTCAATTTGTACTATGAGTTCTTTAACCCGCTTCTCGACTTCGTTTTCAGCGAACAATCCAACCTGAAATGTGCTGCTTATGCCGATATTCACAGCGCCGCAGAGAAGACCAACTTCGGAGGACAACAGTTAGAACCCGCCCCTGCCCCCTTGAACTTCATCCAACAAAGCAGTGGTTTTGCTGCCAAGGCTTTGGTTGAGCCCACTACCCCCGATGGCTACTCTCTCGTTTTCGGCCCCACCGGTGGAGCAAACAATGCACCTGGTGTAAGTACAGCCCTGTTAACCTTTTATGGCTTATGCTAATAATTCAATGGTAGTATATGGGTTTCGTCTTCATTGACAAGTACGATGTCGAAGCATGTGCTCAGATTTGCAACACCCGCCAACCCGACCCCAATGGTGGAGCTTGCCAGTACTTCAACATCTGGCGTGCTGTCGTTAGTGGTATCCCCACCACCTATACCTGCTCTCTGGTATGAATTTTATCTTTTTCTCCATCAATTTTCGCTCACTTTTTTTAATAGTACTTCATCCCTACCGACAACTCCACCGCCGTCAACTTTGGTCAAGGAGACCTGGTCGTGACACTTTCCCGCGGTTACAAGCGTACTAACCTCGTCATCGACGGTGGATTTGAAGGATTCCCCTGCAACACCGATTTCTGTTTCGCAGATTCGTACGCCAACTGGATCGGAACCAGTGCTCCGGGCGGTGTCGATGATGCCACCATTTTCTTCTTCGCTCCTTTTGCCCACGCTGGAAATGGTGTTGCTCTCCTTGGCTCTGCCGATGCCACCGACAATCTCACTGGAACCCTCACCCCCGCTAAGCCATTGACCACAGTTGCAGGCAAGACCTACTCCATCAACTTGTTCTCATCTAGCGTGTTCAGTGGTCCTCAAGAGGAGGCTGCCTCGTTCTTCCAGATCGTCTGGAACGGACAGACCATCCAAACCGTTACCCCTGGATTCAGCGACTGGACCTTCTACACCTTCTCTGTTACGGCTGCGGGTAACGATGTTTTGGCCATTCACGGTGGATCTGCTCCAGCCTGGTCATTCTTCGATGACGTCGCTGTCTTTGAGTCCTAATTGTTCATTGTACCATCAAGATTTCTTTCTTTAAGTATTAGGTTTCATAAAATGGGTTATTAAAGTTGTTATTAAAAACATTCATCTTTCCTGGACGTTTACCTTATTTTTTATACGTCTGGACTTTATGTATAATGGGCATCGGTGTCTATTAATTATTATTTTTAACTTTGTTGTACAAGACTTCAGGGGCATCCCAACTAAGGTTTTTGACTGACGATCAAAACTTTCTCTAGCGTGCGAGTCTGATCTAAATCAGTCAGATCCCCGAACGTCGCCTATTCAAAGGGAGAATAATCAGACCACTATTGGAATCCTGCAGAACCTTACTGGTCCCATCCCTTTTGAAATACCTTCTAGGATTCTTATGACTGTGAAGGTTGACAATAACCGATATTGTTGCCCCTTTCCCCTTTATTCCATCTTCTTATTGCCTTTGTAGCCACATCCGTGTCCGATAACATCCTAATCCCTGTCGGCCTTGTCCTTAAAGCTATTAACCCTTCATCCGAGCTGTAGAAGCTGATTAATCCACATGCATCATCCCCTGATGTTACACATCTTGGTGCAAAAGAAGGCTTGATTGAGGTACATCCTTATATTTATTCAAAGCTTGGGATAATAACCTCCATAGTAACCTATACTAAGCATTTGATTATTGTGGATGCTTATACGGAAACCGAACACCCAGGTCGGTATAGGAGGCAAGTCCAATAATCAACATGGAACTCCACTTTATGTTTCTGCATTAGGCTCGAACTGGCTCGAACTAATACGATCGAACCGACCTATACGATGCTGAGTAAATAATGATATCTCTCTATCTGATATCTGAATAATCGCTTTATTTTATTTTCTCCTTTAGGTTCTTGCTCACGCCTTCACAATCCATGTTCTATAATCCATGTTCTTAACCTTTCGGGCCTATTCCAGCCGCCCTTGAAATATCGCCTCTTAAGTAGTAGGTATTATTGTGGAAATCCACCAGGCCCATTTACCTAATTTTTTTCTATCACCTTCAATGGGACAGATTTATTACTGTAATAATAATATGCAATTTTTATAGCTGGGTTCAACATACGGAGCTTCCGGCCTGAAGGTTGACGTAGGCTCACCCTTGGCTAACTTAGACCTTCAGGATCTAACTTTTAGTAAGTACTATGACTTGAAGCTATTCTCTACCACCGATGATATCTTTAGGCTAAATCACTGCTTTCTGTCCCATCATCACATTACTGTAGATCATGTCAAGTCGTCAGCTGCGTTCCGCTTTCGCAAGGTACTTACTCCTGCTGGCCGCACATCCGCATTGACACAGCCATACGCCAGCGCACCAAAGGCGCAGCGAAAGCGCAGACCTGCAAGCGCAAGGTCCAGAGGATATACTTAGTCTTGTTTGGCTTTCCTCTGGGCTACAAAACCGTGGGAACTTGGGCCTGCAACACGAGTACATTCCTTGCGGCTTGCCTGAGATTATACCAGACTCATTAATCCAAAGACTTATCTTCAACTGACCTGAGCATAATGCATTTGGACTATTCTCTACCTGATTCGACATGCATCAGTCCGTGCATGCATATCACTTATATTCTTACTCAAGATGACGCTGCATGACGATCCTGTCTCCGGTAGATCTATTGGAGCTCACGTGTACCACTCTGGAGGTTTGGTATGAGCGAGAATTTAATTCCGAAAGGGTACGTCGCTTCTTCACTTCTGTTTGCTATGTATGTACCTGAAGAAATATCTAAAGTCGGCACCGGTGAAGGTTGGCCGTTCTGACCATATGGGGCTCGGTATCCGAATCTGCATAGCTAATTCGCTCATGCCTAATTGATGACCAATGATTATCCTATGGATGCTGCCAAAGATTCTCCAACGCTTTCCCGTCAGTCAACTTTAATCTGGTTTCTGGTGGAGGCGTACGTGATATGTTACTGGTTCATCATAATTAGTTTGACTGGCATCACCTCAAAAGGCCGATACCGAGCGCTCTTGGCACGTCTTTGCGACGCAGGGTCAAACGAAAGTCGAAGGGACTTTATTGGGCTGGCTGAAAACCAGTTTCATTAAATATCTATGCAGCGGATCCTGAAGGCAATCACATACGCCAAACTCCGGAATCCGCACCCAGGCGAGCATGGCTGGGCACTCACTATGAATTTGTCTTTGTCAAATATTTCCAAATCGGAACTCTTTCTTTGGTGAAGGTTTGACACGTTGGCGATTGATGTCTACCTTCTGGACGTGGTGTTGAATACAACAACACGGCATTATGAAGCTTCGCGGTGTGTAAGGTATGCATTGCCCCCTTTCCTTTATTTAATACCCGGTATATTCTACTAATACCTGTCTGATAGTTTGAACATATTAGAGTGTATTTGATCTGGTCGTTCTGTCAGGTTCACCAGGTTATGTACCTCTGGAATAGGCGCAGCATTGAGATACACGGGTCGGTAAAAGAAATCACATCCTAATTGATTACATCAAACCATGTAAGAGTTAAGTATTCTTAAAATAATGGATCAATTATCATAATTCCCAAAAGTAGGGAAGCATATTACTATCCCTCTCCAGAACCGTTGTCTATCTTTCACCCCAAGGCCTCCGATGTTCCTCATAATATTTCCTTTGAAGCCAGATGAACATCTTAGGTAGTATAGTGGTTAGCGTTCGCGCCTGTCAAGCATAAAACCAAAGCGGAGGACGGAGGACGTGTCTCATCAGCCGGGCTGTCGCTTCGCGATAAATACGGACAGGGCCCACTCTCGTATCTCGGGATCATGATGGTCCCTTTCCATAACCCACCCGCCCACCCCGTCGCTTCGCGATAGACACACATGCCACTGGATCACCCTCGTACCTTGGGGAACCCTTGTCATGGACAGAGACCGGGGTTCAATTCCTCGCCTGAGAGGTTTTATGATAAATTCCTCAGCCTTTTTAGGCTCACAAAAAAGGCTTCAAGAATGTCAATAGGGTATTTCACGGTTCGTTTTTTAGGTTTTTTTTTTTTTTGATAGTTTTTTGAGTTTTTATTTTATATCTTGCGAAAAATGACTTTTGCAAAAACCGTTTGGAGGCTGCTTTTACATGAATTTTTTTTTGGAGTATTTTGCAACTCGTTTTTTTTTTTTGAAAAAAATCCGAAAAAAATATCACAAAGAAAAAATAAAAGAAAAGAAAAAATCCCATAAAAGTGAACCGTGAACCGCCCTAACAGGATAACCTTTCCAGTTTTTTATTTATTTATTAGAACAAATTCTTATTTGGGGAAAATCCGAACTAACAATTGACATGTATACAGTGATCAGGTATGTGTCAGTTGTCGTTGGAATATAATGGTAAGTATATTTTTTATACTGGAAAAATAATTTAAGTAACAAAGGCTAATATTTAAAATCGGAGAATTTGAACATCAAAGTTTCCATCATTAATCAATGTTTATGAATTAATTCCAACGTACTCAAGTATATCCCAGGTAAAACTAATCCGTACCTGCGATCGCATCAGAATCTCCATCAAGGACCTTCACGGACAAATGCTGCGCTCTCCGTTACAGGGCCGCAGAAATCGCGTCTACGGGGGGAAAGGCCACCGAGTGCAAAGGCGGTAGTCAGGAGTGGCATATTCCGGGCAGCTGTCTCTCGTGATATGTGTTTTGCCATGGTGAGAACCCACTTTGGTATCAGCCCTTCCCCGCTTTGCTGTGCATCTTCCTCAAACGTTAGGACGTTGCCGGTACGCGGTACGGTCCAGTAGTCCAATTTAATTACGAGGAATGTCAAGGGAATGCCTGGATATTTTCGCGAGCAGTATGCAATATTGTAGGAAGATGCGCGAATATATCGAATTCGGTCATCTGTCGCATAAAATTGATATCCTCAGGTGAAATCCGATTCCTTTCATGGATACACGGATAATTAGATTGAAAGTCATGGGGTATACCGATATGACGAACTTTTATATGTCATTGAAGAGCCTTGCAGACGGCCTTGTGACTTACCCATGATGCAGACTGGCATTGAGGCGAGTAGTAGAGTGTAAATTGACAGCCCGAACACCTCCCGAACGTATTAGACGTTTTCTCAGTCTTGTTACACTATAAATATACGAGGCTTAATATCGATATTTACGCCAAGAGAAATGGGAAACTTGCCTCGGAATTCATACAAACCCGAATCTTCTTGGTGCATAGATCTGGTAGTAGCTTCCCCGCGATAAACATTCGTGCCTTTACTAACACCCAGAGATTTCTCCAAAGTTCTGCTAATTCATTTGAGGGAGAAAATGAGAAATTTATGGCCTTCATTTAGCGGCGGAGTTCGACCAGTATCGAGTGATAAGGATGGTGATTGACAACTTGAGGAGCGCTTGCTGGGCATGTTCAGAGACAGTTTTGTTTCTGTCCTGCATGTAAAATTTCATTCCTCGGGTGAAGACATGGGCCAAAGCGGAATTGATCCCTGCCTTGAGCACGAATTCTCTACTAAACTCATCCGCATCCGTGACCTCCATGAAAATGAACATGATCTCTCGGAATGCTTTGGAAGAAAAAACTTCCCTTGTTTTCAACGCTAAAAGCTGAGAAACGCAGACGTCAGCAATATTCTTCTTTTGGGGATTTTTAATCTTGAATATGCGTTTCGCTGTCCCTATCCGAGTCCGCGGTTCTAGAGTAAGCAATTACACCGGGCAAAAACAACCTTATGACTTCTCTGTAATCCTCAGGAAGTTATTGGGGTTCCAGGTTTCCTTGAGCATTCATAGTTTGCATGCAAGCTCGACACTTTCAGGTATGCGGGGGATGGTCTTAAGAAAAGCCCGGTCCGCATCCATCAGGAAAGTTGTCATGGGCGGCTAAATGCCTTCATAGCAGACCGATGTGCTACCTAGCACTAGCCAGAGTATGAGCAGTATGAACCGCTACACTCCGGCTAAACATCGCTAACCTACAAACGTCTGAATTTGTCTGCTCGAACATGTCACGTGTAGTTCAACTTGCCTTTGCTTTCCAACTCACACCCCAGACCACTACTACGCCATGGTAAGCACAGGACCAATCACCATCTAATCTTCCGCAACTGCCTTTGATAACCTCCAAGATGTCCGTTTATTCCTTCTGAACACCTTGAATCACTCTGCTGCGCTGTCTGAGGCTCCGCTCACTGCTGTGACTCTGCTGGATCTCTTTCACTCACGAACCTTGTGCCACTAGGGGCCTCTCTGCTATACTTTGTACTAAGGCACCTGCACCATTTTATGCTCGCGTCTTTGTTCTACTGCTCGAGATCCACGACGCTTAAGGAGAGATTTCACAGAGGAGAAACATGACGGCAAAATGTTCGTTCCAGTATATAGTGAGATTCCAATTTACATGTTCTTCGGCTTAATACTAACACAATTCTTATATTTGCGTGTCCCTCATGGGTGGTAGCATTAGTCAGTATGACAGGCCTTCACCATTATTATACTAGGTTAGCTCTACTAGGTTGAGTTAGACTGCATAACAGCCGCTTCCTCGGCATCCAGCAACTCGCAAAATCTCGACTCACGCTGAGTCCTTTCCTGGTCGTGCGCCTTCCAGTAACATGCCACCTATAGGAATTATTAGCATTGCTGTGCGGAAAATTCAAAACTTACTTTGGAAAGATGATCCTCCTCCTCGTTGGGGTCGTCAAAGGAGAAAGTCGGAGCCGGCCAGTCGAATTTTTCATCAGCTTGGAATCCCTGAACAGTTCTTCTGGCATCGCCGGCTGGCACATCTTCCATTCGCTCGACCTTGCCCGAGGTTTTCCAGGCAAGCATGTGAGAAGGGAGGACAAGGTCAGTCATGACTAGTTTGTGGGGGATGAAAATTTGAAGTACACGATATTCAAAACCCACCATACTTATACCCTTTGACAACGAGATTCTTCACACGCCAGTCTCGGCTAATCATTTACATGTTTCAAGAACTTGTTTCAACTATTCATAGCAACGTCCTCATGGGTTCGTCCTTAACAAGGGGGTACTGTCAAGTATTGATCTGACCAGCTCATATTTCTATTATTTCTACTATTCATATTCTATGCATTTGACTCATTCATTTTGTATTCGTTCATTCAGACCTTTTCCATGCAGCCTTCACACTCACTTATTTCATGTTGACTCATCTTTTGTTTACTGACCAGATTTCTCTTATCTTTTCTTATCTGTTTTATCTTTGTTCCGTGTGCTCTTTTCTTGCTTGCGACTCAGCTGATGTATTTGACCCTTCACTATTTACGTTACTTTCCCACTGGCTCCGCACAGCGTATC
Source organism: Sphaerobolus stellatus SS14 (assembly GCA_000827215.1). Lineage (NCBI taxonomy): Eukaryota > Fungi > Basidiomycota > Agaricomycetes > Geastrales > Sphaerobolaceae > Sphaerobolus > Sphaerobolus stellatus. The sequence continues at coordinate 529,653 of KN837090.1, read as the reverse complement.
ATCACATCATCATATGCCAATCATGTTTTTATGATTCATATTTGATTATCTTTTTATCCATTGTTTTTCCATTCGGTTAATTATATTTAAATACACTCATTTGTATCTACTTTTACTCAGTCAGAAATCAAATCACGTATTATCTGTTAACTCTCCTCTTGTCTGTTTCTGTTACGTCCTGATATGGAATACACCTGGTAAGCCGCGTGGAAGTAAGTCAATGTTTCTGGTCGGAAACACCAACAACTTGTACTGAAGGGACTTGGCTTCAACTTGTGTGTTGCACCCTGCAGAGTCGTAGGTTGTCCCTACTTCAGAGTTCAAGAGTAAAATATAAGGACGGAGCCGAACAGGAAGGAAAACTCGAGCGGAGAAACAGACAAGAGAAGAGTTAACAGAGAATACGAGATTTGATTTCTGACTGAGTAAAAGTAGATACAAATGAGTGTATTTAAATATAAATAACTGAGTGGAAAAAACAATGGATAAAAAGATAATCAAAGATGAATCATAAAAACATAATTGGTGTATGATGGTGTGATAATACGCCGTGCGGAGCCAGTGGGAAAATAACGTAAATGATGAAGGGTCAAATACATCAGCTGAGTCACAAGCGAGAAATGAGCACATGGTGCAAAAGATAAAACAGATAAGAAAGATAAGAGAAATCCAGTCAGAAAACAAAGGTTGAGTCAACATGAAAAATCAAGTGAGCGTGAAGGGGCCGTGCAGGAAAGAAGGCCGCGTGGAAAAGGTCTGAATGAACGAATACAAAATGAATGAGTCAAATGCATAGAATGTGAATGATAGAATAATAGAAATATGAGCCGGTCAGATCAATACTTGACAGTTTCTCTGCTCGGGTTTCATTCCCGTTCGGCTCCGTCTTTATATCTTTCTCTTGAACTCTGAAGTAGGGACAACCTATGACTCTGCAGGGCGCAACACACAAGTTGAAGCCAAGTCCCTTCAGTACAAGTTGTTGGCATTTCTGATCGAAAATGTTGACTTACTTCCGTGTGGCTTACCAGGTGTATTCCGTATCAGGGCGTAACACACGTGTATATACTCCCGGTCCCAAGGCGCCTACTTTATGTCCCAGACCCTTATTGGGCTGCCCCAACTTTCAGCCGACAAACAACAACTGGACCAAATTTTAAAAAGTACAAGTTGGGTCCTGCGCTCCGCTCCAGTGACATTGTTGAGGCAGATGTGCTTATTCAACTTCCTGGAATATGTGATTTAAAGCAGTTATATGATAAGTATTTGTCTAATTATAGCGAATATGCACATGAAGTTTCGAGTTAAATCATAGTTTAAATTAAGTTGCAAGTGTTTAGGGAGTTTAGGACACATGAGAGCAAGTTTCAAATTTAGGTAAATATTGCCTATGAAGATACTAAGAACATAGATGTTGGTGTTGACTGTTATTATGATGTCATTCAATTTATGTACATCTCAAACAGTTTATGATGAAGAAAAATTTCCTGTTAACCGTAGATTCCTGCTTGCAACACTCAATTGCTATTGCATGGACAGTTGTCTTGAAACTAAGGAATGTGTCCACATTTCCTTGTCTAATTCTTTGGGTCACATGCCTGAAACCTTTGGAACTTCATAGAATGTTCATCATGGGTTCCGTGGGAGAGAGCTACTGTCTGGTGATCTGTATGTTTCCCGCAATACTCGAGCAGGGTGTTCATTATGCACTTGAGGGGATGGCTTTTGTCTACATCCATCGTGGCATCGTTTTTTGTCATGTGATCAAGCAAGTGTTGTCTGTTTTCTGTATGAGCATTTAGAGTCAACTGTAATCCCGTATTTTCGAAGTGGGGAGAGGATGTCGTGGTTTGGGGAGTGTGGATGAATGCAGCAGAGTTGATGCCATGTTGTACAGCATTGTTAATGTCTTGAATAGCAGTCAGGATGTGTTCGGGTAGGGGGTTGTCTGCACATTCTGTGGTTCGGTTAATGTCCATATTGATTTATCGTAAATATTCCCTACCACATGTGGTTATTTGGTTGGCATCCTTGCTCTCATGTCCATGGTGGCCAGTAGTCTCTGACAATGGGGGAAGGTTTGGCGCAGCATCTGCTTTGATTTTCACAATAAGTTTTATTTATTTATTTATATTTATTTTTCAAATTTTAAATGGATGGCATATAATCTCACTGCTATGGTTAGTCGTTCGTACTGAGGTTAGGTTTGGAGAGGAAGGTACATGATACATTGCTGAGAGGTTATGTATCATCACAGTTGGGGGGAGTGGTCGAAGATAGGATGAGTTTACTGAGCTTTCATGAGAAATATGTATTGTTGGTTCCGCAGGAGAGAAGGAAATAACCGGTGTGGGTCCCATCATGGAACGCTGGGTCATTTCGTGACATAGAAATAAAAGTGGGTCATATGAGGGAAATTTCTTCGGAATTCATTTCTTTAAAATGTTGTGTGGAGGGCTTTCGCTGACTTCAAGTTTGGTCTGTTCTTTCAGTGCAAATATTCAATTTCTGCTGGTATTGCTGACTTCGAAGTCCCTTTTATAGTGTTCTAGCAGTCATTAATTTATTATCCTTCTCAACGGTATGACTCAGAACGGTGACTCTTAAATGCATTGTGGCTCCGCCAGAAGGTTATTGGGTCATCAGGTAATTAACTTGTCAATGAATGAATGAATTGCGAAATGTGATACCGAAAGAGACATAGTAGCCAAAAGATAAGAATGATCACCTCCACTATAATTTGTTTTATAAAAATGCGCAGCTTTGGACAACATAATACAATGTTTCTTCAATTTTGATTCAAGTCATTCATCTCCGATTCCGCTGAATATTGACTCTTCTACAGAGGACTGTGTAATTGTTGGCTCATAGCTTCCGATGTTTCATTGTATACAGTCATCTGTTTCTTCGATGCTCCACGTTCGGTACCGTGAAAGTCAAACTTTGTATGAAAGGCTATGAAATGACTCTAGAATCGCAGTAGAAATGATATCATTCCTAATGGCAACTAGGAAGAAGAGTCATTTTGAATAAATATATTAAAAAGTTGGCATGACTCATAGCATAGGAGGAACATATATAAAGGGCTGCAAAGAAAGAATTCATCTCATCGTAGTTTAGATAGCGCCTAGTTCCCTAAAAGAATAGAGTTCGTAGAAATCTTAGGATACGTTCTTTATTCTTTATTCTTTATGGCTTTTACAAATCGTCTTATTCAGAGGAGTAATGGAAAACTAAGCATAGGATCATACATGCAGCCATTCAAGAGATATAGGTACTTTTCTCTGTAGGAATCACTGTCTATACTGAAATACACCAATTAAAGATCTTTTTCGGATGATTCTCAATGTGATAGGCATTGGTTTCACTCATTATAAATGCTCTAGATTATATTCATATGAAAAAACCTGACCCGTGTTAAGCGGAGGAAAGGGATACCATCTCTAGATCTAAAGGTCAGTCGAAAGGCTCTGTTCTTGGGAGTGAATAATAGCCAGATCCCATCTTTATCAAGATCGATAAGGATAGTTTTCGTCGAGAAGGCAGTTACTCTCATATTCATATTCTCACCAATCCACTTCGACCTTTTCACGCGAGTAAAAAAAATCAACATAGGTATTTAAAGAACGACATTATAAAGACTCAGAAAGAATTGTGAAAAAAAAAAAAAAAACAGCTAACTAGATGCAGTTTCGTGCGACATTGTACATGTATACTTGATTATAGATCTGATGTCGCAGTAGGAAGCTGAGGAGGAAGATGATAAAGCCCAAAGGAAGAAAAACTACAACAACATGTAGATACCCAGATCTATAAAGAAGAAGATCAGCTTATAAAACATGACTTTGCAAAGGATGTAACATACCGTGACCAGAGGAGATATCCTATTTCCCGATGAACAATGCGTTTATTACCAAGCGGTGTCTTCGGGGTCTAGAAGTTCAGCCTTCGAAAAAAGAAAAGGGTATTAGTATTAGTTTTGAACTTTCAGACGTTTATCATAGATTTCCTCACCTTCTCAACGATTGCGACGACTTTCTTCTTACCAGTGATGGGACTGCTGACCTGCTCGCGCTTAGAGTTGAGTGTCTAGTCGAGGCAAGGATTAGCTGTAGTCTGTTGCTCCACAGTGTGTGATCAGTGCTTACCTCCTGGTCTCTGGTGCGGATACGCATGAGCTTGGTAACAACCCGGTTAACTGTACCAGTAGGCATGTTATAAGAGTACTGAGTGAAGAAGCCTTGAGTGAAGAAGATGACAGAGCTCTCTCGATGTGATGAACGACGCGAGGGATTACTGAGGGGAAGGACCGAGTATGAGATCTACATTTATAGGAAAAACTGAATAAAAGCGTCTGTATGCCGGAGGTCATTTCGAATTTGCCTAGCGCCGCCGATACTGATAGCCCCTAATAGCGGTCACGGAGCTTTCAGTCACCTACCTAACTTCTTTTACGTCCCGTCCCACCTCATCTTCCTTGTCCGGATATCAGACGGGACGCCTACTACGCATTAACGACGACAACTTACTAAAGTGCCCACATGCTTCTTCGAGCATCAGCGTCAGGCTCTAATGGATTCATCCCGTCCGCGTCCTCCAAGCCCACTTGTTGGCTATCATAATGCATAATCCGCAGCTCTGACTGCGGAGTAGAACCAGAACCAGAACCAGAACGCTTCGTAATCGATAATATCTCTTACCAAACTTGATGTGCGTCTCTTTCCCTCAGTCTCTCAATCAATACACCAGCCAAATCAATCCCCCCTCAGTCGTCAAACTAAAATAACAGAGTCCATAATTAATCGACCGTGTTCTAAGAGGAATGCCTCTTTAAATAATCGGTCGTCTTGAATTCCCGATTTCCATTGCTATATCCTGCCACCTCGTGTTCTCCTTAATGCATCTTCTGAAGCTGTACGCTTATCAGGCTATTACATATTTACAACGCTGAATTAGTCGGACAAGTCTCGTTCGCAAGTAAGCCTAACCGGTGTCGGAATGCTCTCCACTTCAATGCACAATCGTCGGTTCCCTTTCCTACTCCCGCCTCCTGTGGTCTCTTTTTCTAGTGGTCAGCAAACTCAGTGACACTGCTGTTGTATAGCTATATTCGACTTGGAGTCTGGAGAGGTCTGAATGCAGCAGTACTTAGAGTATTTATGCAAACTAACAATACCTTTAATGTTCTAGACACAAAGTCTAATGATTGAAGGCTCTATTCTTAGAGAAAATAAATGCCGGTCACGATAGGTCATGATGCTTGTCGTCGAGTTCAGGGACTCTGTGCCCACTCTGTATCCTGCATTTTGATCGCCCCCCAACACAAACTGATTGTCAGATGATTTTAGAATCCTTCTCATGCAACAATACCCTCTTCCGAAGGGTATCTCCGTTATGCTTGTAGCATGATCAATTGGCCTTGATTCCTTGGTAGACGTCAAGGACGCAGATTAATAGATCAAAGGTTGGTAACATGTGGTATATTTGAACTGGATCTAATTGAAAGTCGTATATGAAGTTTTCAGTCCAAATTCATCTTTAGGGTGCCTTGATCAATTTGTCAAGTATCAGAATGTCATTATCTATAGGGGAGGGGTCTATTACAAAGGAATCATACAATTCACTTATAATATCATATTTCTCTGTGAAAGGCTACCTTCCTAAGATATTAACTAGTCACGTATCTTCTTTTCTCCTTTCACAAGGACTCACGGAGTCCCATAGTGGAATCCCATAGTGGAATACGAGTCAGTGCCGTAGTGAGTCGTATGTTATCATCACCTAAAAGGCCCCAGCCTGTGTTTACTAGTGTGCATCTTAATGAAGGGTACTTGCACTTGGGGCATCTAAAAATTTCCTAAGGCAGAAAGTCTCACGAAATCATAAGATTCTGGCAAAATTTTCCACAGTTCCCTGAGACTATAAATAGAGAGGAAATTATGATTTCTATCAACATTTCTTGATCTGAAATATTAGATAGCATTAAGATTCCTCAGCTAAGAAAACCTGAAATATGTTGCATTTTTCTCTAGATTTCCTGGTCCTGGGAATAACAAGAAAATTGAGTGTAGTTATATAATTCCTGAGTACAAAAATGTGCAGAAGATAATGATTTTTATGAAGATTTCCTGTTAAGAGCACAAGAAACTGTAAGATAATTCAGCAATTGACAGGACATTGTTATAAAAATTATTATGCTCTTCACATTTTCATATCCAGGAAACTAAGTATGCACACCTAGTTTGCTCACCAATCCTGATCTCAGGAAATCCTGAGAGGATCCTAAATATTTGCAAGTTATTTGATGTGAGGAAATCTTGATGCTACATAATATTTCCCAATTCAGGAAATGTTCAGACAGTTTATGATTTCCTCTCTATTTCTAGCCTCAAGAAACCTTGGAAAATCTTGCCGGAATCTTATGATTTCCTGAGACTTTCTGCCTCAGGAAACTTTTGGATGACTCCAGTGTTATGGAAATTTCAACGGGCCTAGTAACCAACCCACCGTATGCTCCCCTATGGGTGGTCCTTTGTCAAAAAAATCAAATTTCCTCGTTATACTCCCTGCCGAAGAATTGTATGATTAATTCATTAAAATAAACTAATAATAAATTCTGCGTCAAAGTAACTTAATATAAGGCTAGTCAGAGGTTTACCGAGGATTTAAAATCTAAAGCCTACACTACTGAATTCCAATAGATGTTGAATGGCACTATTGTTAATGATTAATAGTAGTAATAGCACTGGAGACACCTCCTTATTTACCCCAAATGAAATGTTAAGGAAATGTGTCACTGGACCTGGTTGTATTATGGTCTTTATTGGAGTGATATTTATATCAAATTTTGAATTATATGATCTTTTAAGTGAGAGGATAATAGTTTCGAATTTTCTAATTTGAACCAGATGAAAATGGGAGAGAAAGGCTCTTACAAGTCAGCCTTTCAACATGCAGAAAGTTTAATACTACTCTAGATTTTTATCACTTATCTTAGTCATATACATCTAGTCATATTATGGATAACAATTGGTTTGCAAATGTGAAGGAAACCTAGTGAGAACCACCCTTTCACATCCATGTCATTCAATACAAAGGTGCTAAAATTCATGATGTTATTCAGGGTATCCATAACTTTAAATGTGTAAGAAAAATACCTTTCTGTACTTATATATTTCATAAGAAAGCTGTGTCATATGCTAGGTTTTTGATACTTTTCTCTTAATGTACTTTGAGCATTTAAACACATATAAATGTTGCTTTTCCAAATTGAAGGAAAAGCTTAGGAAAAGGTTTGGAAAAGGCTGCTAAACATTTAGGCTAAGTTTAGGCTAAATTAGTCAGTGTGGGAAACCTGGATTTCTGCCAGCTGAAATGCTTTTAGGTAATGCATATGGCATGCAAAATTTACCATGCATTCCAGAGCAATGAAAAGTCATATTAATATTCTAAAATTCCGAAGATATTTTCATACAAGATATTTAAAAGGAAAACTCACCTTTCACAAACATTCCAGGTTCCTTTACCCAGAGAAAATCTCTGAAAAGAAACACCTTATCCTTAGCTAGAAATTCCAGATAATATCCACATTCCCCAAGAATTTCTCTTGGAGTTAATAAGGAATATTTCATAGCTATTCTTGCAGTTAAAGCTTTAAACCAACAAATATTTATTTTGCCTATTAATACAGAAACAGAATAAAGATTTACTGGATTTCCTGTATATATCACTTCTAAGGAAATAATATAAAAGCCTGGTCCGGTGATGGATTTCATATAAAATTCCTGGATGAGAAATAAAGTTGTGTCCCCAGTGTAGTAGCGTTAGGAAACCTTTCAGTGAGTATAAGCATAAAATCTGTAATCCTTACTATGAGATGCCTCCATGCAAGTTGTTAGCCAGGGAATACTCGCCTGTGTTCTTTCGATTGATTGAAATAATAAATATTCTTCTCACTGTCTCCACAAGGAGTTGGAGACCAGGACTGGAATATTCAGTGTTACGACATACTGGGTTCTAGTCGTCTATCAGGTACTAGCTATTTGCTTGATAGTGAGCAGGGATGGAGCGGTGTATCTCAGGCTTGCAGCCCTGGCTGACTATGGTTTCCTGGCATGGAGGTGGCTGTATTAGCGCATGATGGCCTCATCCGTAAGAATAACTTTCCAGGTGTGTAAGCAAGTACCTAATAGTGTGTCCCTACTTTCTACCCAATTATGAGAATAATAATTCTAGCCATTGACATTAAATATGGATTTTGTGTAAATTGTTCAATAACTCAGCAACATTGAATATTAGAAAAACCACGCTATTCGATGGACCATGGACCCTTGAGCTCACAAACTCTGGATATTGAGAAGAAAAATATGGTAGCCTAGGCCTCGACATTCAGATCGACACTATCAGGAAACCATCTGTATTGTGCCCAAGAAACTTTCATATTAACAACCTCGACACCCTCTGCCTGCAGAGCTTGCCGTTGTCGTTCAGAACCATCAGTATTGGGATCTCTGGATGATATTTCTCCGGTTGATGATATAACACGTTGCCATGGAACATCTGCATCGGGACCTAGGAATTTCAGAGCTTCACAGTACGTACTCAGAGCCTTGCTTTCTACCAGCAGTCAGTCTCATCGTACCTTGACCAACGTGTCTTGAATAATTTGGTAATCCCATAAGCTTGGCGATATGGCCTGTGAAAATGGATTGCGGATTAATCATGGCGTTGACGTATCCGTCTGCTTACCATAGCTGGTAGCTTTTCCATAAAGAATCTGTCGTACAACGTGATAGACCTAAAGAATATGTATAACTATTAAACTTGCCTGGTCTCGGACTTACCAGAGCATGAAATTCCGCAGCATCCATCGTGGACAACGAAGGAGAAGAAGTGTTTGCACTTGCTTGTGAATTGTCTGTGCACTGTTTGTGGCCCTATACGCATTGTGTAATTACAGCTCTTTTCATTATGTAAAGCGCACATGTGCTGCGTGCACATTGTTCACCGGGAAAATTCAGAACGGCGATAACTCATTTAATTCTTCACCTTTTCTCTCAAAACTTGGGCTGGCAATGCTTCAGTATGTACTTGAGGGCACAATGTATTAACTCTAGCGGGAATCCACCTTAATAGAAACCGGCAGGTTGAAATCTTGAATGATGGCATTTTCTCGGTGATTAGAGTACGTAACATTCATCAAGAGACATAATAAATATAACATGAATATATTGATGTCATTATTTGACCATAAATGTTGAGTTTTGAGTGTGCATTCAGACTGCAGAGAGATGATAGTCAACACTGCAGGAGAAACCATGATCCTGTAGTTAATTAGAGCTAGTTTAAAGAATGTAAGAGATGGTTAATATTTAAGACATACCTAATCTCAGAATAATTATAAAGAGCAGGCAAGAGTTCACCTGTATGGTGCTCCAGAGTGGTCAGGATGGCAAAAAAGGAAATATTGCCAAATATGGTTCTTGGCCATGAGCGGATCACCTGTGGGTGCTTGGCCGTTTCTCACGCTAAAAACACCCATGTACCCCCTGCCGTTTCATTATCCTACATAATCCTCTTGAGTATCTTACCGCCCCTCCCGCCCTTTCTATTTGGCTGAGTCCCCCGGATACCACTCCCAGGCGGGACTCTCTCCCTATCATTTGTATCCTGCATGATGCAGTTGACAGCTTGAGTCATTCTTTAATATAATTATTTTCAACTCTAACTAGATTATAAATAAATTACAATACAGACAGACATACATACATGATATTATGAAGGGAAACCAAAGGTACGACCAGCTTAGCGGCTCTTAGCGATCCATAGCAGTTCTATGCCAGCTAGCGCTATGTAGCCAAGTGAGGAAGAAAAATAGCCGTCCGTGGCAACTTTCCTGATGAGCCTACCATCCCAACCAAGGGAGAAGTCGATGGGTATGCAGTCGATAATCAACTGCGACCCTGCATTCCCTCTGAAACAGCCCGATGGCTATACGTGGGGCTTGGATTGAGCGTCCGCTGCCTTCTGTCACAGCGAGTGACTCGCCCACTATGACGGGATACTTGGACCAACTTTTGCCTCGGCCGGACAACTCTCACACAAGCGCCCATAACACATCCTCGCGACTCTTCCCATGATGTACGCCTATGTACCGTATATATAGTGTCTTGAAATAAGATATAATAGAATATTTGTTTATTTTACTACCTGGGTAAGCAATCTGAGAGGGTACCGGGAAGGCACGAGGAATTATTACATAAGTAGCACTATGAATATATGCATAGAATCAGATCTAGTACAGTTATTTATTCGTCTTAATTTTAATAGGGCAAGGAATGTATTTTTTCTTGATTGAGTCGCGATATTATAGGCAGTGCTCAGGAATATTAAAGCAGAAAATATGTTGGGAAGAGGAGGGGAAGGAGTGGTAAAATCCAGCCGTGTCACAAAAATCCGAAATGCCTGGCTGCTTGGCCAGTCCTGAACAGGCCTGACAAGGACTTTTGACCTCGGTCATCTCTCTCATACGTGTTGCATACCAAGATTAGAGCAACTTTTATTGCCTGAGCAGAGCCTTGCCACTGGTCAGGCCAAATCAGGCTCGGTCAGGTCATTTCGATTTTTGCAACATTGATCACTGGAAGTTTAAATCTAAATAATATGCCTTTGGATAATATTTCTAATTATTCCAATGGAATTATTCTTCCTATGAACAGTTTTACAACATGATTAGTGTGGCATAGGAGGAGAGAAAAAAGTGCAGGAGATAACACGGCTGGTCAGGTTAAATGTAAACCTAGATATCAAAGCTAAGCTGGTTGGATGTCACTTTGTAATGAATATGGAGCCTTTCGGGGGTTTTCCCCTGCTCCAGAATATACTAGGGGAATTGTCTGGGGGGGAGGAGGAGGAATGGGAGAGGTAAAAGCGGCGAGTCATTTCCTTTTTCAACACATATTATAGGTGTTTCAAAATGTTATCAAGTCCTAACATAACAAATAAATTACTCATTAACCTTATTTCAGTGCTCTGTAATATTATAGAAGGCAATAACTGCAGATGAGGAGCAGCTGGAGCAGGAGCAGGAGCAGGAGCAGGGGATGACTCAGATAGCTGCTCAACAATTTAAGCTGTGAGGAGCTTGAGGTTTCATGCTATTCGCATCATAGACGGAGTATTTAGCTAGCCTTTTAGGCTGTTGTTGAATCTCCAGGAGATAGTTTTCAATAGATGAACGGTGGATCGGAGAGTGGATATAAGGAAAATGCGGCGTTATGAGTAATAATATTCATGATATGAGCTGTGAGAGAATTGTAAGCACAAAAGATGGGAGAGTTGGATCAGGGGCATCACTTACTGGAGTATGCTCACAAAATCACTGAGATAGGGCTAACATCAGCAACGATGAGATGTATCTCAAATTGTTAACTGCCTAAGCAGACTTTGATAGGAAAATGACCCTGTGAATCACTGAGGAAGGAGTCTTCTCTGGTGTAGATCTACGTCCTTACTGTAAAATTTGAGTTTGATTGAATGATGGGGAATTGCTGAGACAGGGTAGTGAGGAGTGTGCTTGGATTCAATCTGGGTAGTATCTCGAGGTTTATGTAGAAGTATTGATGGGTATGGGAAAGCTTTGATGCAGTGATTGACTGAGTATTTCATTCAGCAGGAAGGGGCAGGTATTTGATTTGCGTATGTGGTAGAGTTCAATGTGCATACATGTTATATTTTGGCTGGCATCATTGGAAGTATAATACCATCTACCGGAAGATTTGAGTGCAATCAAAGCGTGGTGGGAAACGCCTCTATATGTAAAAGGGCGGTAGAGGCGGAGGTGACCCCAAATACCGTACCGCCCGCGTTCTTGGGCGCGTTAGTATCCTGCCAGGATACTGGGGATAAATGATTCTGCTCCCTACGGCATAGCGGCTCGGGGAAGCCCGAGGCCATGTGGCGCAGCTGAGGTGGCCGACAAAAGGCCACCAGCCATAAAAGGGAATTTCATCCGTTTTGGCATCCTGACCACTCTGGAACACAGCACACCTGACCATTCCACCATACCGTGCCTTCCACTTTCTCACCACAATCCACGAGGTATGAATCCTGTGGTGATGTAGATAAGATCTGTTAGCTCTCTAGTATCATTTATTAGACGATTTGGTGATGCCATTAGTGAATAACGCGTTGTATTATAGATAGCACACTTGTCTCCCAAGGCGAGGATGAGAGGAGTATGAAACTTGCCGAGGGCGGGCGCTTCCAAATTTTGATCGCAAATCAACTCTTCCCATTGGCCAGAACAACATTAGCCGATAAAGCCGTATAGACCGTTTCTACGGCCGTAAACGGCCGTATTTCGTACGGTCAAATACGGTACCGGTTCAGCACCGTACCGTCTTACGGCCAAATCTGTAAAGTGCTCTGACGGAACGGTTACGGGTGCTGTATTACGGTGCCGTAGAAACGGTCTATACGGATACGGTGCCGAGCCCTACTTCCCAGACGAGTGCAAATCAATGGATATTATCACCCTTTAAGAAGCTTTTTTGCAAGCCTCCTCTTTGGGAGCCTGTCACTGTTTGAAAACGGAATCCAATTAAGAGGTGCGTATGTGTGCAGTCAATTTATTCCTTCAACGAGCTCACAGACATTTTCCAGTGCCGTCAATCGAAATTCGCAGATGGTTAGACGACGTTTATGCATCGCCACTCTATCCTTTATATGCATTAATGGGGTTGCGGTAACCTTGATCGTTGCCATCGACTAGCCGCGAGTTCGATTGTTACTTATTTTTCTTTTTCTTTTTCTTTTTCTTTTTCTTTTTCTTTTTCTTCTCTTCCTTAAGTGTTTACTGTACGTTTAGGCAGAAATGTTATTTCCGTTCTTACCCTGAAATAATCTGAGATTACTGAAGCAGTACTCGCTTCTGGAAATGATCAAACAATATCTTCCAGCGGCAGAAAGGTAGTGCAGACGACGACTGGTGAAATTCTGGCGGGACTATTTGCGAGCTGGAGGTGGAGAGAGCAGAAAATAATTATTTGTCAGAGCGGAAGCTAGGGAGAGCAATGATTGGTGAATTCCCGTGGAGATACCACACTCGGACCCTATAAGTCTATCGATATTGAGAGAGAGTATATTAGCTAGATAAATGATTCAGACGGAGGGGCGAAGCATCTCCACGGGAAGAAAATATAGAGACAAGATAGAATCTTGGGGAATCTACATAGTGCGGTCATGACATTGAAAAGATCAATATCAGTACACTGGGCATGCATGAAAATAGAATATTCTCGCCATTCTCTGTTGGATTTCACATATTAAACAAGCTTCATCGATTTTCTTTAGGCTATAAAAATAAGTTGGAATGACTGGAAGGAGGGGAATTACTTAGATAGTATTGTCACCACCACTTCATGAACTAATGTTATCGCAGTGACAGAAGCTTCCTATTACTATACACATTCTGCTTAAATGATAGGGACTATATATGACTTGCGGCCTTCGTTGGGCAGCGTGACAACTGTAGATCCATTCTCACTTCACCGGCAACCTCCGGCTTCCCCGTATTCGAGGTCGAAGAGCTCATGAATCTCAGGTATGCACCGAATATACCCTTTTTCTTGGTGGCATAAAAGTTCTTTACAATTAGGATGATCACTGGATTAACGAAAAAAAAAAAAAAAGAGGGATGGATGTTAACGGCCTAGGTTTCGGATTATTACATCTTCAATCGTCTCCTTTGAGCTGCTAATGGTCTGGATCTAAAGTAGAATTCAAGTATCCAAAATATATAGAAAGGCAGACTTTACAATTCAAACCCCATTGATCAAATTCCAAAACCCAATGTCTGTTTTCCTATGTCCAATGTTTTAAGCTGGCGCCCCTGGTGCACCGTAAACGCGCTAAGGGAGCATCGCCCTGCTGACCAATGGATCTGACGTGGTTCCCAAGGAGTTTCTCACCAACTTGCCACCGTCATATCTGAATCCATGCCCGACTTGCCATTCGATATCTGGATCCAGATAGCCCAAAAGCTATTGGTTCGCGGCGATATACTTAATCTCTCCCAAACTTGTCGTCTTGTCAGAGCAGCAATCATCCCTCTTATCTTCAAAACAGCTACGTTCTCCGTCTTAGGACAACAACTTAGGAGAAATTATCAAGATTGGTTCGCCCAGGTGTGCCATGCAAGAGCGCGGATTGCATTCTATGCGAACAATAGGACCATTCTTTCCGCGATGCGGCGCATGGAGATCATCCATTGGTCGCCCATCTGTGACTCCATTTTGAAGAGGTTTATGGTCGATGGAAAAGAAAGGGATATGGTCGATATTCGGTCAACTAGATATGCAACTGCCACGCAGTATGTTGACATATCACGCTCACTTCGTGGGTCCCTTTACGCCCTGCTGGCCGTCATGTATCAGGAACTGGCCGACTTGGTCCATTTGGCTCCCAACCTGGGATCTATCAGTGTTTCTGAGACAGGTTCTGGATCTTTCGATTTTCTCTATAGGAGGCCTAGAGCCTCTGCATATCTCGATAATATGCCATCCTTCCCTAGGCGATGGTTTGACAGTTTCCCTTATAATTCTGTCGAATTCGACGCTCAAAGCCTGAGCGGTTCAGCTCGCGACGGTCATATGCCATCAATTCTGCCTGTACCCCGTTTTCTTTCACGATATGAAAGCGACACAGGAAACATATATTCACGAAGGCAGGAGTGTCTAATTGAGCTTTTGGAGGATATCAGAGTTCCGATTCTCTTTGTATCATTAGACGCGGACATGTTGGCGCAGCTTACACCCGCTGCACGTACGAAAATCCGCGGTGCTAAGCAAGTCTCCATTCAAAGTCGTGACGGAACCGGTACTCTCGACCCTTTCATGTGGGAATACCTGGAGAATATCCTCAAACCTGTGAATGATGTTCAGGTTAAACAATTTGAATTGTGTATGTACCCTTGGCTCGAGGACTGTCCGGAACTGAAGCACCTTCCTTTACAATTAACGTCGTTCAAAGGATCATGGCATCTTCTTCCCCACATCATCCATCTCGCTGACAAACTCGTGGCTATAGAATTGACCGATAGCCCTGATGATATTGATTATGTGAACCTTCTGAAATCAAACACGATGACGAACGTTCTCTACCTAGGCCTGCCCTTTGTGTATGAATTCAAACCAATACAAAATGCGGGAAACCTTTGGCCTTCTATTAAAGAGCTCTCTATTCCTGGATGCTTTCCGCACGAATCGGATGTTTTGGATATTCAAGTACGTCCTTTCACGCTATTTTTTGCACGAAGTTCAGAACTTACTGCATATCTAGGTCAGCGGTGATAAATTATTTAGAGTTCTTTCAACTTATCCAAACGTCGAAGTACTTCATATAATCTGTCAGAAATGTAGTACCCTCAAACAATCTATGGCCTTTGACCTTCATGCAACGCCTCGACCGCCAAATTCTAGTCTGCATTGCATCGAATTCTGCGATTCATCCATAGCCTACTGGAATTCGATAGATGGCATTTGGGAATTCGATATCACTCATCCTTTAATGTCGGATCCCTCGATTTCTCCAGAGGAAGCAAGCACAGCCGCTGAGATGATCAATGATTGCTTGACGACGTGGCACTCTGGCTTTCCAAAACCAACTTTAAGAAAACGGACAAGGATGGGTGTTCAAAAGTTATTTCGAAAGGGGAAAAGCAAGCTGAAGTTCGCGACTTCTTTACGAAATGTAATTAATTTATCCTCCTAACTTGAAGAGGATTATTTCATCGCATCTTATACCAGGTATTTATATTAATTTTACAAAACAATGTACGTGTAAAATAAAGTATGTCATTATTAATCTGATATTCGGAATAATAACGAATTTATTGAATGACTTGAGGGATTCCTCGAATGATGCTAAGTTGGTCGAGCGAAAACACCGAACGTTAGCGTTGCGATGTATAATGATCCTTATCATATGGAGTTTATGCATTAATGCGGTAGTGGTAACCTTGGTCGTTGCCATCGACCAGCCTCGAGTTCAATTCGTGCTTAATACTTTTTTTTTCCTTTTCTTTTTCGTTAATTTCTCTATTATCAAGTAGAACGATTAGTTGTGTTCAATAACAGCAACTAGTCATAGGTTCAGGACAGGGTTAAGATTTCCCGGTCACTCAATCAAGTTAGTACTAGGAATTTTAAGACACTCTGCTAAGCTGCAGTGGATGTAGCATGGGAGTGTCAGTGAGTATCTCGCTGGAATGAGTACTGGTTTACCATCTCTTCTATTCTCCAAATCTCGCAAGTGCTTAACTTTACTCTTTATGTCGTGATCCAGGATTTGACGCTGCCAAAAAGACTCTCCGATACTATTTGACCGAGTTGTGGCATGAACGCATGGTACGAGAAAATGGTTCATTACTCTGGATCCCATAGATTAAAACCAATTTACTCTACTACGAATTAATTACCAAGATAAGTCGAATTTTATGGTCATCACATTTTTCTCCTGCCACGATCCATTGGATCAACAGCCTGCTTCACGAATTGCGAGGAATCATCGAGATATTTCTTGAGATACTCGGAAAACACGGAAGATGACTGAAGACGGCATTGCATTGCATCAATAGCTTATATCATTGTATTCAGACACATGCGGGGTAAGAGCGGGAGTGGCAGTGGGGGGGATTGTACCTATTAGCGAGTACCCAATCGTTACAATCAAGTTGAACACAGACTCTTAGCTACTCTTAGTCATACCGAGAGCCAGTCGCGCGACTAGTTCAATACAGGGCCGTGACAAACGAGTGACAACATTCTGCGATTCATTTTATGTGCTACATACAGCTTGGATTGACTCATTTCATATTTTGATGAGATCTCTAATGAATGCTGGTTGTTTCTCGTGGATATTAATCGACGTGAAAGATACAGATTCGTACAATGCAATACCCGATTTCTCAACCACCGATGCCATAGCTCTCAATTGGTTCTCAAGAATATAGTCCTTTAATTTAGACTTTAAATTGAGAGATTTCCGAAAGCTTCTGCATGACGAATATAACTCGAAGCAACGTAGCGATAAGCATCGATAGTACTAGGCATGGACTAGTGGCATTCGGATATAACTATACACTACGCTTCATGCTCCAGAGAGTCGAGACAAACAGACCGCTGAAATGGTGGGTATCATCCGATGTCCATGAGGCATACTTGCGACTTGTCCGACCACGAATATTTAATTCATGGTCGGAAATCCTACGAGGATCTGGAGCGGTCCAGATGTAGATACTCAGCAAGAGCACAAATAAACACGTATGCTCAACACAGGAAGGAAAATATTATTCACCAATAAGTAGCAGGCATTACATGCGGCAAGCGGACAAAGCGCGCGGGTCAGATCAACGCTAGAGAGAGGGTAGACAAGCGAGATAGCCATCAAATCGGCCATCACGCATCCCATTATTTGTCAGCTTTCGTTAGAGGCACTGTCGGTTGATCGGAACTGATCTCTTA
Source organism: Sphaerobolus stellatus SS14 (assembly GCA_000827215.1). Taxonomy (NCBI): domain Eukaryota; kingdom Fungi; phylum Basidiomycota; class Agaricomycetes; order Geastrales; family Sphaerobolaceae; genus Sphaerobolus; species Sphaerobolus stellatus. The sequence continues at coordinate 512,131 of KN837090.1, read as the reverse complement.
CAAACAGGCTCAGTGGAATTTCGTATAAGTGCAGCCTTATGCTCGGTCTTTCTCCTCAGAATTTACTATCTTCAATCAATCTCTTCCTACTCTTCACTCGATACTTCTTCATTCAAAACATTTAACATGTCTTTCCCCGTTACCCGAGTTGTCATCAAGTTGATCCGTACCCGTCCAAGATACGAAGAGGTAAACATCACACAGTAAAATGACAGACTAGAGCTAATATACTTAATCCTTAGACACCCTGCCCTCATTGTGGAGCGTATAGGGATCCACACCGTCACAACAAGAAGGATATATCCGAGTCAGACAGCGAGGCGGTGAGTAGCTTTATAGTCTACGGCCCGGCGGCTGAGGTGCTAATATTTATCTTCTCTAAGGCTGAAATGTTAGATCCAGAAGACATGGCGTGGTAATAAACGCATCATCCATCCGAAACTATTACGATCTCTTCTCTGATCATAGTATGCCAGCTCGTTTTGAAAATATGTTTTTGACACTAACGTTCTTCCTATTAGATTTGTCGGATTTGGATCTCATCATTATCATTATCACGACATCAGAACTGTATCAAACATACCTGTACAACAAACATCCCAGAGAACAAATAATCCCTTATACCACTTAATATTTTCTACTTTATTACATAACAATTGATTTTTTCTGCTGGGATATCAAGTCTGAATTGCGGATATCTGTTCACCATTCCGGATCAGCTCCACAAGGGCTGTTAGAGGAATAATTATGCAGCGAATTCATCAACGTCTTAGCTCGACCCTTCAACTACCTTGTGGCAGACGGAGATGAAATTCGATTTGATGAACAGCATTCTAAAAGATACACCACGTTAAATCAACTTCACAATTAATGGTAATATTCGCCATAAGTATTTATGACGCGCGAAAAAAATATGCTTCCATCTAATAATTAGAACGCGGAGTCAGTTGTGTGTACTATCTGCAGCGCGTGAAAGACCTAAGCACCGACAGTAGAATTAAACAGAAGAGTCAGCAGGGGAAAATAAATAAAGGAAGGAAGGCAGAGAGCAGTGACGTACCATGATTGCTACCCAATACTTTTTATGAAGACGAGAGTTACAGATATCCTTTTAGCATCTTCCATGTCCTCAGACCTGAATTATCGGCACTAGAAGATACGATAATTAATCTATGGATACTGCGTAAGTGCTTTGAGATATTCACGTTGACATCTACATACACATACCCGTCTACGGCCTTCCAGACACGCGTGATAGGTACTACTAGGAACGTCGAACATCAGCGGGCAGCCAGCGACTTGACTCAGACTGAGAATGTGACTACCGGCATGGGTATTGAATTATCAACCTATTGGTGTCAGAGTATGGGATCTGTGGAGTCTGGAGGTCGATGTTTGCTGCAGTTAATACCTAGGAATTTCGTTGGATGGCCGTGGCGTGCTGCTGGCGTGCCGAAGGCAATGCACCCATCCACTCCACAACCCCCTTTTGCTTCCGCGAACTGGGTCTGGGTCGCCTTTATCGAACTTGGGTACTTGGTTTGCTATTATCACAAGCAACCCTATATTACCGAGTCCTCTGGCATTCATCAGACTGGATAGAAGGGAAAAATTTGTCAGTGAAATCATTTGTGTAAAATAAGGTATTTGTGAGATATAATTATTTCTTCAACGTAGTAGTGAAAGGGTGTCGTCTTCACCCTCACTTTCACTCGTAGCGGACAGGATAATTGAGTCTTCGTTGCGATATAGAAGTCTAATTAGAATACATTATAATATATAAGAATAATATGTTGTGCTCACCTTCGTTGCGATATAGAAGTCTAAGGCGCAACGAAGGCGGAATTTGAATTTAAGTCCTTTGTCCGCTTAGGTAATGGTCACGTGGGACTACTGTACTCACATGACCGTAACTCCGTGTCACGCGTCACAGACCCTGTTGGTGTAGTGCTATTTGGGGTGGTGTCACGCATCACACAGACCTTTGGTGCTAAAGTTAAACGAAGTTCCAGAGGCCGAAAAAATTGACGAAAAAATCACCAAAAATCACCAAAAATTCTATTTTCGCCCCCTATAACACTTGCACAGGAAATAAAGTGGTGAAGTCTACTTGTAGTTTGTGTCAGCAGTGTCGTCCATCTCAGGCACTTCATTCCACCAGCTGTCCCCCCAAAAAAAACTGTTTTGGCTGCTCTTCAATGATTCCTTCCACAGGTTCGATACTGAAGAGTCTATATGAAAAGATGTAAGCCAAGTGGGTTTGCTGTAGTGGCAGTAGTGCTGCGATGGTGTTTGATATGGTGAGTTCGGATTCCTCTAGGTGTAATTTTTGTCTTGGTGCTATTTAGCATGGTGTCACGGATCACGGGCCCTTTTGGTGCAAAAGTCATTTGAACATTTTGTGTCACGCCCAAAGGGGTCGGAGTTATGGTCGTGTGAGTACAGTATCGCGTCGTAATGCTGTGGGCAGGATTACAAGTAGCTAGAGTAATGTGTTACCACTACACCAGAGTGTTGTTATTACCTCTTAGTTTTGTAGTTACTTAGTAGAGAGACACATTTAGGAGATAATATATAAATTAATATCTACTTTTGAGGTGATGTATGGTAACATAGAGACTATTATAGTCTCTTACTATCTTTATTTTTGAATAGAAAGCTGTGAAAAAGATTACTTTTAAAGCGTAATTTATACTGTATAGGACACATATTTATCATAATATCAAATTACTATATTTAAATGGTATAACGTGCCAAATGTGTTCTGATGATCCAATGAGGTCTGACGACCAATTCTTGATGAGGCTCTTTTCACAGTACCTGTGCTTCGACTACTGTGAAATGTATAGGACTGGACACCGATGCATCAGGTCCATTGTCAGTTGACAGTCCTGATGCTACGGGGTATACTGCTAATTGACAGTACCTGAAGCTTCAGTCTAACCCCACCTAGTGGGAATGCATATGATGCGGGAAGAGTGAAAGAGAAGAAAACACTTCCTGATCAAGCTGATATCATGTCCATACTATCAGCATAAAAGAAAGTGATGAAATTGTGGTCTAAACAACGTGGATGGAAGTGGGATATTACGCAGAATAATGGTAATATCCACCTCGTTCCGTTCCAGTTGGTTCTGGGACCGTGAATCCATCACTGTGTCAAAGCCTTAGGTGTGGTGGAAGGAGGCACAATAATTTAATATTTACGCACCCTCAATATTTAAATTAGGAGAAGGAACAAAAAATGGAGCACTCTGATCCTTCTATATTCACTTATTCGACCCTGATCGAAATCAGACTGGAGCTGGCCAGCTCCCACAGCTAGCATAGCAATCGTGAAAATAGCATGCAGCACCGGAAGACATCCCAGACTGTGGATCGAGTTTGTAAAGGAAGTCAGAGATAGCTTCAATATGCACCTGTCGCCAGAAGAAAAGATCATGATGTGCCTATGCAGAATAAGTAGAAGAAGTTGATCATGTAGGAATATTGTGTAGATTTAAGCACAGGGACAAAAATATTGACTCTCGCTGGCTGCACACTGTGACACCGCATCGTCCAAAATCCAGCATCGTGGGGGATAATGACAAATCGAGGAATTTCAACCATGAGATTGGAGTGGGAGGGATACGCTATTAGGGTGTGGGGCTGCATGGGAGGCGAATTTAAATCGTTTAAATTTTACGGCGATGTGTGAGATTTCTTCAAAGTCTGGGTCCACGGAAAGAACGGCGGAGAATATCGAAGGTATTCATACGCCGCTGAAGTTGGATTCTGACGTTGAGGAAGTCGAGGGACGCGGATGATAAGTAAGAGAAGGCGAAGGAATGTGTATTATAATTTGTGCATACTGGCAAGAAAGAAAATATTGACTCTTGTCACACTAGGTCTGCATATCATCGAGAGTCCAGAATCGCCTGGATGGGATTAGGATACATCGAAGAGTTGCAGCCATGTGATTGGAGAGGGAGATATACGCTCCTAGTGGGGTGTGGGAATATAGCCAATGGGGAGGCGAATTTAATTTTAAATCATCTAAATTTTTAAGCGATGTGTGAGATTTCTTCGACGACAGGCCCGGCAAGGGGCACAGAAAGATAATTCGACGAAAGACTCGGAGAGTGTGGAAATATCGAAGACAATCTATATGTTATATCTGACCGAAGTTGAGTTCTGACGTTGAAGAGATCGAGAGACGCAGATGATGAGTAGGCGAAGGTGAAGGGATGCTTATTATGATTTGCGGAAACAGGAACGAAAATACTGATTCTCGTCGAACTAGACTGCGGATCGTCGAGAATCCAGGAGCACATGAGTGGGATTAAAATAAATCGAAGAGATGCTGCCGTGTCATTGGAGAGAGACGCTCGAAGTAGGGGCGAAGGGATATATGGGAAAGAGGAGAATTTAAAGCAACCAGTGAGATTTCTTCAACGAAGACTACGGGCGACAAGGGTCACGGAAAGAACGGTGGAGAGTATTGAAGGTATCCGTACGTGACCGAAGTTGGGTTCTGACGTTGAAGAGATTGAGGTGCGCAGTATGATGAGTATGAGAAGGTGAACGAATACGTATTATAATTTGGCAACAGGGACGAAAATATTGACTCTCGTCTCGCTACGGCATCGCATCATCGAGAATCAAGAATCGCCTGAGTGAGGTTAGGGTAAATCGGATAACTGCTGCCGTATGATTGGAGAGACACGCTCGTAGTATGGGTGCAGGAATGTGTGGGGAGGAGGAGAATTTAAAGCATTTCGTGAGAATTTTTCAACGACAAAGACAACACACGGGTCACGGAACGAATGGCGGAGAGTATCGAAGGTATCTATACGTGACAATTCTGGATCTGACGATGAATAGATGAAAGTGAAGGAGTGTGTATTATAATTTACGCACAGTCTGAGGGACGAAGATACTGACTCTCGGCCCTCCATGACGACGAATCATCGAGAATCACCTGAGTGGGATTAGGAAAAATCGAAGAGTTGCGTCATATCGGTGATTGGACAGACACGCTCGTAGTATACAGGGGTAAAGGGATATATGGGAGGCGAATTTAAAGCAGTGAGTGAGATTTCTTCAACGAGGAGTCCGGATGACTAGGGTCACACAAGGAACGGCAGAGAAGATCGAAGGTATCCATACGTGACCGAAGTTGGATTCTGACGTCGAAGAAATCATGATTGCGGGATGCAAGATGATAAGTAGGAGAAGTTGAAGGATCGTCACGGTGTAAAGGACTTGAAGGGCAGAATAATTTTGGGATGAAAATGATTGGAAGATTCATATAATCATGATTGTAGGAAGAATTAGAGGAAAGGGATGGATTCGGAGCACAGGATTGCGAAGTCAGAGAAGTCGCGACAAGGATCCCCTGGGAACACCGCAAAGAACATGTTACATCACTACGGCGTATATCAAAGTCAATTCGAAGTAGGATTTGATGATACAGGAGAAGTCGAAGTGTTGAATCCATATGGTTTCCTCAAGGGGAGGTGGAAAATAATTTTGAGACGGTTATAAATGGCCATGGCACACCTGAAACGTTCATATTTGACGCTCGCATGGTGCTGGAGGTGACCACTGGCAGATAGAGTGCAAATCCGACTTGCCAACACCACTCGGGGATTAAGGAAAGACAAGGCACTATACAGTTACAGAACAGCGACGATACGCCGCAGTACGCTGATGAGTGGCAGGCCGCCCGTCGTCACTCCAGGGGTAAGGTATATTGGCATTGTATCATCCTTATACCATGCTTCATATCCGACTGCTGTGTCTTGTGCGCCACACCGAATCGGAGATGGATATGGATATGGAGCTCCAGAATCAAAGAAGAGAAGAGTGAAGAAGCCAGGCGCACCTCGAATTTAAAAGTCATAATCAGCTGATACTCCTCGCGTCCTCCACTGTCCTCCACCGGTGTTCATCTTCAAAAATATTCGGAGAGAGGGAATACTGCCCGTCGAGTGAGACAGAGTCCAGGAGCAAAGGGCGAAATGCAAAAGAAAACGATGCGTTACCGGTTAACCGGGCCGAGTATAACCGGTAGGCTGGGTGGCGCGGATGCATGGCGAGTTGACAAGGAGGAGCAAGGAGTATCAGCTCGATCAAGGAATACAAATTCTGTAGTTAAATAAAGACTAGGGTTAAGATCGTATGTAATGGCAGGGACGCAACCATCAGGTGCCTTATGGAGGCAAAGGCAAAGGGCGATCGTGGCTATGGCTGCCTCCCATATCGGCTCGAACACAGCCTTCCGCACGCTTAGGCAACCGGATTCCTACATGTATAACTGTTTCCAGCAACTGTCCAGGCATCACCGTGTGTATAGTTTCTCCGAGAAACGCTGGCTGTCAGTTTACCTTGCTTTGCCGTGATGAACAGAATAACAAAAGATGTACCTTTCATATTATCGTATGCCGGGGATGACGTGTCCGAACACCCTGATCGCAATGCGCTCCAATTGGTCCAGCCCCCGGGGCGCCTAAGCTGCTAGGTAAGCCTCGCAGAGGCGTGCACTCACTCGCAAACTTTCGTTATCGTCTCCCCGCCGCTCGTCTTCACTTCTCCTCTGCATCCAAGAATGTCGCCCAAGTCCGCTGCGAACGAGGGAGCGTCCTCGCGCGGGACGAAGCCCAAGGTTCGCGCCTGCGCGGAATGCAGGCGACTCAAGCTGAGATGTGACAGGATCTTTCCTTGTGCGTGCCCTATATCGTAATTCTAGCGACTCTCCTCCGTTGTCCTACGGGGATGACACTCGCTGGATATTCTAATCTTAATCCAAATATTGATACTCTCATTCATTCCAGGCCAAGCATGCGTCCGCCGTGGGTGCGCCGCGTTATGTCCTGACAGTGCGTGTCATAATGTCTTCTATTACACCCGAGTCGAATCAATCGACTCGATGTGCATCATCCCTGAATGGAAAACTCATCTCCTTATTTTTCATAGAATGCTTCACGGACGAAGCGACTCCCAGGTGCGTCTTAATACATCCTTATCCATCCACACGATCGCTTATCGCGCCGCACCTCAATGTTATAGCTCCCTGAAAGCCTCCTCCCTCCGCTCCCGCGAAGAAATTAAAGCCCTCAAAGACCGCCTCGGCCAAGTCGAAGCCGTCCTAAACCGCCTTTCGCCCAATCATCCCATCCTCTTTTCCTCCCCTCTCGAGCGCGATCACGACACCTCCCGCCCCGCGTGTCTCAACACTACCAATGCCAACAGCCCGGAAGACCATGACTCCCCCGAGTCGGCACACTCGTCGATCCCGGGGGCGGCGAATCGGACAGCTGACCCGTCTAGGTATGCGGGGCGGCCGCCGAGCGATGTGCAGGTTAATTTGAATGAGGCGATTGATATTTTTGGGACGTTGAGTATTGGGGAGGATGGGATGCCGGTTTTCAATGGGGCGACGAGTCAGGCGGAGAATTTTATTGTACGTATACTCCGTTCCTTTATCCATTTGCCTCCTTATACCCTCCCTTATCATTAAATCACATTCCATCTCATTTCATTTCATTGTCCGTATAACACATGCTAATTTATTTCATTTCACTGTAGACAAAAATATCCGACCCCCACTCGAACCACGCCCCCATGCCCGTCGAACAGCCCTCCCTCCCCCCCAGTGTCCAGCTCCTGAGCGTGCTCTTTCCGTTTCCGCCCCCCAACTTCACACCCGGCGTGGATATCAACGAGCTCGCGGCGTTCCTCCCGTCCCCTGCTGAGGTTTTAGAGACGTGTGAGATATATTGGTATCATCTTTCTATTGGGTGCGATTCCCCCCTTATTCATCCATAGCTGACTAACTAACAATAACTTAATTTATTATTATTGTGACACATAGAGCCGCCCCAATATCCCACCACCAATTCACAAAACACATATACACGTATTTCTTCCCCCCTTCACACCCGCACAGCTCCCCTCATACCTCTACCCCAATATCAGAAAGGACGTTAGTGAAGGCGGACGCGCATAAGCTGGGATTGTTGTTTATGATCATGGCTTTGGGCGCGCTGACGGATTTACGGCTGGCGAAGTTGAGTGCCGAGGCGGAGAAGTGGTATCAGTTAGGGAGGGCTGCGTGAGTTGTTTTTCTATTTTATTTTAATTTTTGGGGGTTTTGTTTGGGGTTGACTGGTTGGGTTGTTCTTTTATTTCGGTGATTGGGAGGGGTGCTTTGGGGTGTTGGGTTAGACGCTGTGGGGTTTCTAATTTGATTTTGATTTCTTTTGCGGCTTTGATGAGCGTTTCGTTCATATTTCTTTTGCTTTCTTTCTTTCCTAAAAATATTATGCTAACCTCTTCCACTCCACAGCTTAACAATCGACCCAATATGCGACAACACAAGTATAGCCGGTTTGCAAACTATGGTATGCCCCCTTCCCTTTCCCTTACTCCCGAACGTAGACATAAACGAATCCTAATTCGTGGTGATGATTACTAGCTGATGATGGCCTCGTACATCCGGCATGCGCCCGCGCGGGGCACGCCGGGATATAGGTGGGCGTTTGGGGGGCTGATCGTTAAGTGCGTGTATTTTTCTCTTTTCTTTCCCCGTGGTTTTATTTATTTATTATTTGTGTTTGTAGGCTTGGGAACTCGGTATGCATTTACGTTTACCGAATAACATGTGCAATGAATACTAAGATGATGTCCTTCCTTCCTTCGTTTTTAGCTTGGAATAAGTGCGTACTCCTTCTCCATAAACCCGATTCAATACTTTGATTCTGACGATAATGATGATATTGTTATATTATAGTGCGCGATCCCCGCCGCTGGCTAACCGACGCCGATGAGATCGAGCAGCGCGAAGTCCTGTGTTGGGAGCTTATTTCCAACGAGATTTGGCAGGTGGGTTTTCCTTGTTTCTTTCTTTCATTCCTCCTCTCTTCCTTTCATTCCCACCTCTCTTCCTTTCATCCCATTCATCCTACCTTCCAATTCATTTCCTTCTATCTTCCACTTGATTCGACAGCAATTCATCCACCAATAACCTCCTATCATCCAATCCATCCCCAAACATCACCTCCCATTTCATCCCTCTCCCGCTTCGTCCCCCAAAAATATCATACTCATTTCTTTTGCTTTCTCAATATTCTAGTGCTTCTCAGCCGGCCGCCCATGCAGCCTCGACCTCTCGCTCGTGGACTGTCCGAAGCCGGGGCTGAAAGCGAGCACCCATGCAGGGTTGGATGGGTTTATTCGGGGATGTACGTCTTCCTTCTCTTTTCTTTTTATCCCTTCCCATCCCACCAATTCCCCCTTTAACATTAAACCTAAACTAATACCCTCCCCCCTTAGACTCCAACTGGCGCCACAAATTCTTCCCCCTCGTAAACGAAGTCCTCCGCGTCGTGCAACGCCCCGGGCCCGTGAAATACAGCGAGATCCTTGCCCTAGAACGCGACCTGCGGTTCTGCCGCATGCCGGAGGAGCTAGAGAGCTGCGTGATATCGCCGATGAAGGACACGTTCTCGAATACGGATATCACGAAGCATTTGCAGGGGATTACAGCGTTGATGTGGCGGGAGGGAGGTGCGTCGTCTCTTTCGTATAAAATATATGGAGGATTATGCTGATTGATGTGTTTTTTGGGGGGGATAAATAGCATGCTGCATGCTCCACCGCCGTTTCCTGGGCCTCGCGATGCAGAACAGCGACCCGCGGGACAGTCCGTTCTGGTACAGCGCGTTCCAGGCTGGGTTTGGGGCGTGCTGGATTGTGAAGGCGCATTTGACGCTGTATAAGAGACATCCGGAGCTGTTGGACAGGGTGCCAGGGTATTGGAGTACGGCGTTTAGTGCGGCTGTGAGTTTTGTTTTGTTCTGTTTTCTTGATTTCCTTTTCTTTCCCGCACAACATTGTCTGTGCACATGGATACTTCTTCCTGATTTCCTTTTCGTGACTTTATTTGTTTGAAAGATGGGTTACTAATTTTGATTGTGATTTATTTTGCAGGTCATTTTAGGATCGATCGCCGCGCGACACGGAAACACGGAATACGCAAAACCGACGGTTGCGCCGTTTATGGTTATCACGGAACTGTTCCTCAAGACGAAGGATACCAGTATTCAGCCTGTTAATGCCTCTGTACGTCATTCCTTTCCACCCTTTATCCTCATATCTAACCTAATCCGGGCCTTCAGGAAATCCTTCAACGCCTCCGCCAACGCGTGAAAGCGCACCTCGCGTCCACCGGCTCAGGCGACACCCCAAAAAGCCCCGACCCGTTCTACCATGACCCAGGATTATTGGAGCCATCCACGCAACAGTCTGCGCGGTCTTCGTTATCGTTATCCCCCAGTTTGAGCTCCTCAGACTCACCGTCGTCGAATCACATGTCGTCGCCGCCATCGAATTTATCGTCGCTCTCGCCGTCGTTGGGCCTGCCGTCGCCGCTTTCGCCGGGGAATCAGGGGCATTCACCGCATTCACCGCATTCACCGCATAGGCAACAACAATATGCGGGTAATGTTAATGCCAATCCGGGTATTAACCTTAACGTCGATCAACAACAACAACAACAACAAACCCCTGGAGGTCATGCACCCACCCTAACGCCCGAACAACAACAGCAGTCCCAAGCGCAGTATTACCAGCATCAGAACTTACATCTCCTTGAGCAGTTGTGGACTGCGCCAGATTTGAGCGTCCTTCCCGAATATGCGTTCGGATTTGGAGGTGAGAATGCGCAGGGGTATGCGCCCGCTGGTGGGGCGTTAGATCAGAGGTCGCAGTGGGGTCCTGGGTGGTTTAATGGGAATGGGAATGGCTTGGCGAATGATAATGGGAGTGGTAATGGGAATGGGATGAATGGCGGTGGGGGCTATATGGGCTTGCCAATGGACGCGGTGAGTCATGTCCCGGTGGAACATTATATGATGGTGGATGGGGGCGGTGTCCCTGAGGGAGCGGGCGTACAGGATGTGGGGCAGTGGGATCAATATTTGGATAGGCTTGGGATGTGGGATGTTGGTTTGCCGGAGGGTGTGGGTGGGGCGGCGGGGATGAGGTGAGATGAAAGGACTTTTTTTGGAATTAAGTATAAATATGGTAATCCGCGTTCGTTCCCGTTAAGCAGTCGTACACATTTTGACTGGATATCCCCATCTCATCTCTTATCACTCTTTGTTTTGTTATTTTTAGCTTGGCCTGCTGCTGTGGCGTATTGTATGTGTGTAGTACTATCATCATCTCGTATCACTTAAGTATTAAATAGTCTTGTCTTGTTTGTCGTATTGGAATAGTGTCTTGAAATTAATTAATTGCTCTCCAATGATAGTTTTTTACGTGCTTTGTTTTGTGGATTGGAGGGGGAGAGGAGGAAAAGGTGGTATAGGTCCCAGTACAGAACGGGCTGCGGCCAACTCGGCATTGGGAGAGGCTGTCACGGCGTAACGTGACTCTATGAGCGTCAAACCTTTCTTTCTCGTACCACCATCATCTTGTCGTTCCTTCAAAGTCGAAGTTTCTCTGCATTACCGGTCTTAGATCTCTCTGACCATAATTAAGGATGAGTTCTGTACATCTCTTAATAGATGGTCATGATCATTCAGTCGGTAAGGCACAGGCTTCGATTTGCGGGTCGCCGATTTCTTCTTTCTCTGTTACTGGGTTATCATGATATTTTCTGAGGGTACGAAACTGTGATTGCGGCTGGAGTATATTAATGCATGGGTGTGAACTTGTATCTGGGTTGATATACCGTGATAGTACGTAGATGAAGCTTCGTTCTGCGCCTTTTCTTCAATTATTATACAACGTTCCTCTGGCTCAAAACATGACCTGCATCGTATCTGAGATATTTATGAATCATATCATGATTGTGAATTGTCACTAGCATTGATGAAGTGCATTATTCACATGGATGGGACTCGTGAACCTTCCTCAGTAACGTTGCAGGTATTGAAGTGGACTGAGCACGATTTTGCTTCATGCTTTCTATCTCCAATTTCACGATCGATTCTATGCAATGCACTGTATTGTTTCTGATTACTCTTACATTTTTAGGACGTCGATAAGGAGGACAGTCGCATCTTCCCTATCAGATCTCTTTACATACTCTTTGGAGTCCACCTTTGTCGTTCCATTACAATCCAAGCCTCTTTGCGTTCCACATTCATCAATGGCGAGTCTTGGTTTTCACGATGTTATGAAATACGTTCTAGATCGGGGTCTAGTGAATGCACAGGTTTCTCCGTTTCAGATTATTCGTAAATTTGTTCCATCGTTCAAATAAATCACCATTTTCTCCTCATCCTGTCAAATTCGAAGAATCTGTGTAATGCCGGTCTGAGATTTCTCTGAAGGACGAGTCGTTTGTATTCCCCGATCGTCGATCGGGCTGCTACTCCTTGTTACTCCTTGCCAACTCGCCATGCATCCGCGCTGAATTCGCGCCATCTACCGGCTATCCTCGGCCCGGATAGCCGATAACGCATCGCTTTTTTTGCCTTTTGCTTTTGCTCCTGTCTCACTCGACGGGCAGGATTCCCATACGCTCAAATAATATGCCGGTTCAAGGACAATGGAGGATAAGGAGGACTATCAACTGATTATTAACCTTAGGTTCGAGGTGCACACGCCTTACTTCTCTTCTCTTCTTTGATTTTAAGCTCCATCTCCGGCTCAGACACAGCAATCGGATATGAAGTATCTAAGGTATAAGGATGGTATATGGGGTACACATTACCCTTGCAGTGACTTGCGGCGTGCCGCTCATCAGTGTACTGCGGGATTCCCTCACAGTTGTGTATAGCGAGCGCCTCCTCTCTCTTCGCCTGATCCCCCATTTGCCTATTCTTTCCACGTGTTGATTTCCAGTCCGTATTGGCAAACCGGACTCCAAGGCCATCTGCCAGTAGTCACCTCCAGACTCGCCGCCCGGCTCCAGCAGCATACATCCCGAACGTCAGGTTGGAATGCCAGGGCACAAGCATGTGGTTCTTGGTTGCTATCGCAGTCCGATTTGCGTCTATAACTGTCTTGGCTTATTTTCCACCTCCCCTTGAAGAAATCATATGGATTCAATGCTTCGACTTCTCCTATATCATCAAATCCCACTTCGAATTCACTTCGAAATACGCCGCAGGGATGTTCTTGACTGTGCTCCGAAGGGTCCTTGTCACGACTTCGATATCGATGGCTTCGCAATCCTATGTTCCGAATCCTTCCGTTTCTTCCTTCCAATCACCATATGAATATTTCCATTCTATCCCCATCCGAAATCTTTCCAACCCTTCACATGTTCCTTCAGCTTCTCTACTTATTATCTCCATCCCTCAATTGATCTCTTCAACGTCAGATTCAATCTTCGGTCACGTATGAATATGTTCGATACTCTCCACCGTTCGTGGCGTGACCGTGTTTGCTTGATATCGTTGAAGAAATCTCACACATGGTTTTAAATTCGCCTCCCAATGTATCTTCAAACGCGTCTCTCCAATCACACGGCAGCAGCTCTTCGATTTATCTTAAGCCCTTAGGCGATTCTAGATTCTCGATGACCTACAAGGTGTTGCATTAGACGAGAGTCAATATTTTGGCCCCTCTTTCCGCAAATTATAATAATAACACATATCCCTTCACCTCTCGATCTCTTCAATGTCAGAACCCAATTTCGGTCACATAGCTTACCTTCGACATTTCCCACTCTCTTCGAATCTTTCGTTGAGTATCTATCTGTGCGAGGTCAGCTCTCTGTCGTTGATGAAAGCTCAATCATCACTTTAAATGATCTAAATTCGCATTGTCATATATCCCTGTCTCTCCAATTGTTGAGATGGCTGCAACTCTTCGATCTATCCTAATCGCATTGTGATTTGATTCTCGACGGTGCACTGTCGTATCAGGGTTGTTGAGAGTCAACATTTTCCTCCCACCAGTGTGCACGAATTATAATACAGTTGACTTTTTCATAATGCATACTGTCATAATGCATAAATCTCATATTGTATGAGATTTGAGAGCTTCCCATGTATGTTAGAAGGGAGCTTTGTATATTGTATAATGCATGGAAATGTCCAGGGTATTATGCAGTATGACATCTGGGACCTTATCGTATTCAGACGTCGTAAATGTTCTAAAAATGCACCAGCAATCGGACACATTAGCCAAATATTGTGCCAGTGAAAGATCCAGCCAATCCACGTGATGTGACCAACTTTTAGAGGTTTTCGACACAGTTTTTCTGCTCCAATCCCAACTTGTGACTCCTTTTTGAGCTGCCTTTCCTCATGCCTGCGGAGCCTACACGTAAACTACGTGAAAAACCCGGTCCATGTGGTCCTAGAGAACGGAAACAGAAGAAGAAAGACCAGCCAAAGTCATCTGCACAACCCGGCAGGCAAAAGCGACACATCAATTTGTCACTTTGTGACTGGATGACCGTGTTCCAGTTCATGGATGCACATCCTCATATGTCGCAGGACAAAGTTGTTGGAGGCGCTGGCCATTCAGTATGGATCTTATGACGGTGTTCTTGAGTTGAACAGGCAGTTACGCCAGTTCCAGATCCATTTGAGGGGGCTTGAAGGGAGACGAGCAAGCAGACAACATTGGATCAATGATTCGGAAAGGCCGGGCTGAAGCGCCAAAATAATGGTCACACATAGTCACATAGTCACACTACTTCATATTGTATAAATCTCATATTGTATGGAAAACCGCCCTTCCCGCCATTATGCATTATGAAAAAGTCAACTGTACAACTTCTCCTGCATAACTAAGCACATATTTGCTTTTCCATGGCAGTGACTATCATCCTGCTCTCCAAGTCCTCCACAACTTTGAACTTCTGTTACTTATTATCCGACCCCATTCCCCGATACTCAATCAGGATCTCTTCAACACCAGAGCTCAACTTCGGTCACATATAGATTACCTTCGACATTGTCCACTCTTTCCGAGTCTCTCGTTGGATTATCTTCCCGTGACCCGGGTTGTTAGAGTTATACCGTTGAAGAAATATCACGAATACCTTTGAATTCACCTCCTCATCCTGATATATGCCTGCACCCCTACTACGAGCGTGTTTTCAATCACACAGCAACAACTCTTCGGCTTATCCTAATCCCCTCAGGCGATTTTGGATTCTCGATGATACGCTACTTGCCATCATGTGCCGAGAATCAATATTTTCGACCCTGTCCACGAATTATAATACACATTCCTTCAACTTCTCCTGCTCATCATCCTGTACACCTCGCTCTGTTCAACGTCAGAACCCAACTTTGGTCATATAGATTATCTTCGACCTTTTCAAATCCCTGAGTCTTTCGTTGAGTTATCTATCTGTGCTCGGCTGCGTGGCTGGGCTTTCTGTCGTTGATAAAATATTACTCGTCACTTTAAATTATCTAGGTTTGCCTCCCATATATTCCTGCACACATACATGCCATGAACGTGTCTCTCCAATCACACGGCAGCAACTCGTCGATTTACCCTAATCCCCTTGGGCGATTCTGGGCTCTCGATGATCAATCGTCCATTGTGTGTGTTGAGAGTCAATATTCTCGTTCATGTGGGCAAACTATAATACACATTCCTTGCCATTCTCCTGCATAGGCACCTCATCTTTAAAATTTGCTTCTGGTGGAAGGTGGCAGTGTATTGTGACTACCTCTGGCATCCTTCATCAATTAGATTCACAGCCTGAGTGATGTCTACCAGTGTCGCATGCTACGATTGCTGCGATCTGAGCAGTAGGATCCTGGTTTTGATATCTGCAAGAATGAGGATCGAATTTAATTGAAGATTGAAGATTGATCAGAGGGCTCCATTATTTCAGTCTCGTTCCCCTTAACTCTTGAAACGGTCTGGGATTTCTCTGAAGGACAAGTCGTTTGTATCCCTCGATCGTCGATCGAGTTGCTACTCCTTGCCAACTCGCCATGCATCCGCGCTGAATCCGCGCCATCTACCGGCTATCCTCGGCCCGGATAGCCGGTAACGTATCGCCTTTTGCTTTTGCTCCAGTCTCACTCGACGGACAGGATCCCTATGCGCTCAAATAATATGCCGGTTTCAAGGACGTTGGAAAATGGAGGACAAGGGGGACTATCAACTGATTATTAACCTTAGGTTCGAGGTGCTCCTGCCTTCTCTTCTCTTCTCTGATTTTGAAGCTCCATCTCCGGCTCGGTGTGGCACACAAGACAGCAATCGGATATGAGGTATCTAAGGTATAAGGATGATATGTGAGATACACATTGCCCTTGCAGTGACTTGCGCCGGGCTGCGTGCCGCTCATCAGTGTACTGCGGCATACCGTCACAGTTGTGTATAGAGAGCGCCTCCTCTCTCTTTGCCTGATCCCCCATTTGCCTATTCTTTCCACGTGTTGATTTCCAGTCCGTGCTGGCAAACCGGACTCCAAGGCCATCTGCCAGTGGCCACCTCCAGACTCACCGCCCGGCTCCAGCAGCATACATCTCGAACGTCAGGTTGGAATGCCAGGGCGCAAGCGTGTGGTTCATGGTTGCCATCGCAGTCCAATTTGCGTCTATAACTGTCTTGACTTATTTTCCACCTCCCCTTGAAGAAATCATATGGATTCAATGCTTCGACTTCTCCTATATCATCAAATCCCACTTCGAATTGACTTCGAAATGCGCCGCAGGGACGTTCTTGACTGTGCTCCGAAGGGATCTTTGTCGCGACTTCGATACCGATGGCTTCGCAATCCTATGTTCTGAATCCTTTCGTTTCTTCTTTCCAGTCACCATGTGAATCTTTCCATTCTATCACCATCCGAAAATCTTTCCAATCCTTCACATGTTCCTTCAACTTCTCTACTCATTATCTCCATCCCTCAATTGATCTCTTCAACGTCAGATTCAATCTTCGGTCATGTATGGATACGTTCGATACTCTCCACCGTTCGTGGCGTGACCGTGTTTGCTTGATATCGTTGAAGAAATCTCACACATGGTTTTAAATTCGCTTCCCAATGTATCTTCAAACGTGTCTCTTCAATCACACGACAGCAGCTCTTCGATTTATCTTAACCCCCCTTAGGCGATTCTAGATTCTCGATGACCTACAAGTTGTTGCTTTCGAGAGTCAGTATTTTGGTCCCTCTTTCCGCAAATTATAATAATAACACATATCCCTTTACCTTCTCATCCGCATCTCTCGATCTCTTCAATGTCAGAACCCAACTTCGGACACATAGCTTACCTTCGACATTCCCTACCCCCTTCGAGTCTTTCGTTGAGTATCTATCTGTCCGGCGTCAGCTCTCTGTCGCTGATGAAAGCTCAATCATCACTTTAAATGATTTAAATTTGCCTCGTCATATATCCCTGTCTCTCCAATTGCTGAGATGGCTGCAACTCTTCGATCTATCCTAATCGCATTGTGATTTGATTCTCGACGATGCATTGCCGTATCAGGGTTGTTGAGAGTCAACATTTTCCTCCCACCAGTGTGCACGAATTATAATACAACTTCTCCTGCATACCTAAGCACATATTTTCTTTTTTATGGCAGTGGCTATGATCCGAAATTCGTTCTGCCCTCCAAGTTCCCCACACCTTTGAACTTCTCTTACTTATTATCCGGATCCATTCCTCGATATTCAATCATGATCTCTTCAACACCAGAGCTCAACTTCGGTCACATAGATTACCTTCGACATTGTCCACTCTTTCCGAGTCACCCGTTGGATTATCTTCCCGTGACCCGGGTTGTTAGAGTTATATCGTTGAAGAAATATCACGAATACCTTTGAATTCACCACCTCATCCTGATATATTCCTGCACCCTTACTACGAGCGTGTCTTCAATCACATGGCAACAACTCTTTGGCTTATCCTAATCCCCTCAGGCGATTTTGGATTCTCGATGATACGCTACTTGCCATCATGTGCCGAGAGTCAATATTTTCGACCCTGTTCACAAATTATAATACACATTCCTTCAACTTATCCTACTTATCCTGCACACCTTGATCTGTTCAGCGTCAGAACCCAACTTCGGTCACATAGATTATCTTCGACCTTTTCAAATCCCTGAGTCTTTCGTTGAATTATCTATCTGTGCTCAGCTGCGTGGCTGGGCTCTCTGTCGTTGATAAAATATTACTCGTCACTTTAAATTATCTAGGTTTGCCTCCCATATATTCCTGCACGCATACATACCACGAGCGTGTCTCTCCACTCACACGGCAGCAACTCGTCGATTTACCCTAATCCCCTCGGGCGAGTCTGGATTCTTGATGATCCATTGTCACGTGTGTTGAGAGTCAATATTCTCGTTCATGTGGGCAAACTATAATACACATTCCTTGCGATTCTCCTGCATAGGTACCTCATCTTTAAAATTTGCTTCTGGCGAAAGGTGCCAGTGCATTGTGACTACCTCCGGCATCCTTCATCAATTCGATCCACAGCCTGAGTGAGGTTTACCAGTGCCGCATGCTACGATTACTGTGATCTGAGCAGTAGGATCCTGGTTTTGATACCTGGAAGGATGAGGATCGAATTTAATTGAAGATTGACCAGAGGGCTTCATTATTTCAGTCTCGTTTCCCTTAACTCTTGAAAACACCCCCACCTCTGTCCACCCCCATTTCCACCCTCAGCCTCACTGAAGGATTTACGGTCCCAGAACCTACTGGAACGAAACGAATTGGATATTACCACTATTCCGCGTTACTGCGCAGCGGTGATTCATATTCTCCTTATTTAAATGTTCAAACCATCTCAAAATTAAGCCTTTCTCTCGCCACCCCAAGTTCGACCCTCAGTGATGGACTTACGATATCAGAACCTACTCGAAGGATACACACTCTATCACCTCGCATAATATCCTATTTCCCTCTATGCGATGTTCAGTATATCGTTTCATCACTGTCTTTTTAATTACGTCGGATCTCGATAAATAAGTGCATTCTTTCGATTCTCCTACTCTGTTTCGCTCTTCCCGCATTATGAGCACATGTAATCACAGGTACTCCTTCCGTCCTCTATATCCCTCCATCTCTTCAATGTTAGATTAAACCTCATTCAGTCACATATAGATCCCTCCAATAAATTTCCCGCATCATTCTGTTTTGTTTGTCATATTGGATCTTATTAATAAATCGCCCTTCAATAGTAGCCTTTTCTTGCGTTTTGATTGGGCCTTGGCGAACTCGGTGTTGGAGGTCACGGCGTGACGTGGCTCTATGAGTGTCAAACCTTTCTTTCTCTCGTATCACCATCTTGTCGTTCCTTCAAAGTCGAAATTTCCAGACTTGGATCTCTCTGGACATAATAAAGAGTCATGTATATGTTATGAGATATCATCAACCCTGTACCTGGTAGTGCACGGGCTTCGATTTGCGGGTCGCTGATTTCTCAGGTTGGGGTTCTG
>KN837090.1:457301-482735 GCA_000827215.1 Sphaerobolus stellatus SS14 | reverse complement strand
CGCTTGTAGTGGTAGCAGACTAAGCTTCGGCGGAGTAGGTTCGCTTTGTGGAAGTAAAGGGTGTTGTGGGTGTTCATGGGTGTATTTCCTCATCATGCCATGGCCATCCAACAAATATCTTAGCCATTAGCTGAAGCGGCATCCTGCATCCCTAGAACCTTTGTTATACCGATAGGTATTCCTCAGGGTACCGAGTGTTCCAATGCCTGTCGCTTTGATTTCGGGCTTGCTGACTTCCTGCTGACCGGCGGTGAGTTCGTTGACTTTGTCGACTTTGTTCAAACTTTGTTCGGTCTAAGTCCTCATCCTATATTCCGAAGTTGTTCTGAAATCGGTTAATTTATGTTTGTTAAGTATCTATGCTAACAACCATCCGATTGTCACACCCGTTCATGGTAGCGATGACGAACCATAATGACTGGCAGATATTGAAGTATTTCGGAGAATTCGGACAGGTGAGTATATAGATCTCAACATATACAATCAGAGGGGTGTCTACCAAAATTTATCCATAGGAATTATGTTTTCCTTTTAGGAGCTTCGCACCGCCTAACCCCAATCACAAACGATGCGAGATCGTCACTGGGTATATCATTAATTCAGCGGTCAAGATTCTACTACACGGCGGATTCTGAGAATAATCCGACGTAAGTATGTACATCGTCTCTGCATGTTACGCTCGACTTATAATGTTGCTGTATTAGATCGGCAATATTGTGGTGATTTCCTGCCCTTATGGTGGACGATAGTACTATTAAATCCACGATCTTCTTCAATTTCTTCTGGGATCTCTGTTTCCATTTTATTTATAACACAGTTGCTTATCTGACCATTTGTCAAGATAAAAAGCTCTTAGAATATTCCGCACGGAAGAGTCTTGGGAATAATTGGGTTTTTGCCTGCAACAAGTGGCGGTGCGTCTCTTCTTCTGCTGTCTCTTACTTTCCTTTCCTTTTTCGCCAACTCTTCAGTTCAGTTTAGGCCTTCCATCTATTCTTCGCCGAATGCCGAAAAAATCCCACGCGCGCAACAGAAACGAGTTCACCAAAAATAATTCGATAATTTCTCTAAAAAATACTTGAAAATTGGAAAAATCAAAGGAAACAATGCTACTGCGGTTTCGGAGGCAGATACCTCTGGGGGGCCCCTTCCACTCGAGGTTCGAAGAGAATGGGAAATGCAATATTGGTGCCTTACGTAAGGAATCTCACGCCTCCTTCGGATGGATCTCACGACTTGAAAAATGCCTTTCTTACGCTGACAACTCCTAGATGAACGCTAAGTGTATAATAAATCAATACAGTATAATTTAAGTTATTTTCTAGGCAAGGATTGAAAGAAACTGGCTAAGACTGACTCATAAGTCCCTGGAGGAGGACAACAAGTGTTAAGTACGTAACTGTATTATGTTGTACGAGGTACGGCTAGCTGTTTCAAACATTACACATGTTTAAATATCCTAAGCCTGATGTGATAAAATTTAAGTAAGTGCATGCAAGTCATACAGCTCGGGAAATTAATATCAATAGGTAGGGATCTAAGTACTCTTTATGCCATACTTTCCACTCCTGTAGAACCACTGCAATGATCTGCAAAATTAAAGGCACCAGATTTAATACAGTATTCACCATCTATTTCGATTTAAATCACTCAGAAATGGTGGATGCAGCCTTTTCCATCCTTATGCTGGTATGCAAATCTTTATGAATAGTCAAGACCTTGACCAGCAAGACTATTACCCTCCAGAAAGAGTCTTCAGATACCATTAGTAATATGCTACAGGGGGGAATGGTAGACAAGCAGGCTTGCAGAATAACAATGTGGGCAGCGGACGCAGAGAGTAGACACACAGGCTGGGTATGTTGGAGCATGATAATGGTGAAAATTATTCCGGATTTTGTACCTCTAGCACAAAGCTGTTATATATCTCCCAGTATGTATTCCAAGCAGTAGTAAATAAATTTTGATTATCTGGTTTGTTCTGCCCTCCAGACGGCATGTGGGAATTAAATACTAGGTATACCGCCGCACCTTGTACTACATAATACAGTTACGTACTTAACACTTACTGTCCTTCTCCAGGGACTTATGAATCAGTCTTAGCCAGTTTCTTTCAACTATTGCCTGAAAAACAACTTAAATTGTAATGTATTGATTTATTATACACTTAGCGTTCATTTAGGAGTTGTCAGCGTAAGAAAGGCATTTTTCAAGTCGTGAGATCCATCCGAAGGAGGCGTGAGATTCTTTACGTAAGGCGCCAGTATTGCATTTCCCATTCTCTTCGAACCTCGAGTGGAAGGGGCCCCCCAGAGGTATCTGCCTCCGAAATCGCAGTAACATTTTTCTTTTGATTTTTTCGATTTTCAAGTATTTTTTAGAAAAATTATCGAATTATTTTTGGTGAACTCGTTTCTGTTGCGCGCGGGAATTTTTCGGTATTCGGCGGAAGATATCCATCATCTATACAATGCACACAAACCCTGGAACATTCTACCAACTGTCTGGATCAAATTATTCGATGGTGGTTGTCGAATGTCGGTCAATTGTGAACGACCGTGTGCCAAAAATCTCGAACGGTATGTAAATACGACGCAACACGTTATGCCAGTGAAAATAACTTTATCCACAGTGAGGGAAGTTTGCCATCTGAGTCAGTCTCGGGCTTCCGCACCGTCTAAGTCGAAAACAGTCCCATAAAATTGTTTATACGATAAACTCATTCCACAGTGCTTGGCTCTAACAGGTGATGGCGTTTTTGTTTCGAATATGAATATCACCCAACGTGGCATAGAGCTTCTCTGACTCGTATCCCAAATCAAGCTCTAATCAAAGCCATTACTACATCTTCAATTCAGACGTGATATGCCAGCAAAAAAAATCAAAATTATTGTACAAAGAAAACATTGCAAAGTAATTGAGGGTATCAGGGAGAATTGTGATGTGTGAAGTGACTATATGGAGTTCCGTGGGGTGTTGTACATGAATGTTTGGTTACAATTGTGATGCCGCGAGAAGAATGGTAATGAGATTCAATGAAAGGTTCGATGTGAATATCTAACAGGGAGAATGTCATTTTGAACATGTCTTTAAGAATGAGATAACGTACGATGACGAGGGAAGATATCTTAGTATGCCCGGAAGGATGATGTGTTTATTACCACGCCATGTCTTCGGCATCTAACATTTCAGCCTTAGGAATTAAATGTCAGCGTAGTCTCAGTGGTAAATCATAGAGCTGCTCACCATCTCGAGGACTAATACATCCTTCTTGTTGTGACGGTTAGTATCCCTGTACGCCCCACAGTGAGGGCAGGGGGTCTAAGGAAGGCAAGCATATTAGCTCTAGTTTGCCACTATATTGTTGGATGCTTACCTCTTCGTATCTTGGACGGGTACGGATCATCTTGATGACAACTCGGGTAACGGTGGAGGTCATGTTAACAATGGTGTTGAATGAAGAATGTGAGGGAGTCAATTGAAGATACGAGTGATTGCTGAAGGGAAGGACTGAGCATGAGGCTTGTACTTATACGAAAACTGGATGAGATTGTCTGTGAGGAGGTCATTCTGATCTGGCGACAGCGCCTCGACTGACCCATAACCAGATGCGTGATGGCCGATTGATGCATATGGCCATTTCTCTCGTTTGCCCATACCTGTCTCTTACCCGTCCGCTTTGTCCGTCCGCTGCCTGGAACGCTGAATGACGGGTTCTTCCCACCTTCCATAAAGTCCGTTTCCGCTCTTGTTGAGGGTCATCATCTGGACCGTTGTCGGATATTCTCCACTAGTAAGTACTCCTGCTCAGTGGTCGGACCAGTCGCAAGTGTCTTTGACGTTCGTCCGATGCTACTCATCATTTTAGTAGAATTACCTCGGCCTTCCATAGTTCCTCGTACTTGCTATAGCGCCGTACTTTCTCCCTAGCACAAGACCCCGCGTGTATAGCTTTACCCGTTTGAGAATCATTGCCCAATCACATCAAAGTGCATTGCTAGTTTGCTTCGATCTGTATTCGTCAGCAGCCAGAGAGGTCGGAAATCTGTCAATTTAAAATATAAATTCAAAGACTCTATTATTAGACACTACCATATGACATTTACCGTTGATGAATCGGATAGCACTCTGTGCCAATCTGTATCCTTATATTGACACCCAGGAAGAAATAATCGATAATGAGCTTGTTTAGAACCCATCCATTCAAAATTCAGAAATACGCCAACTCCACGTGAGACTTATAGCAGTAAATGACCCTAAGTCGTTGGTGCAGGTCAGTCCAAGTTGAAGCAAATGAATCAAATCACCATCATTCATGATATCAAAGTTGGCTTGTGGTATATTTAGCATAGATGTGTAGCCTTTTGCCAAGTCTCGTGCAAGAGCTAGTCCATTTCTACGTAGATGTGATCATACGCGAATACCTCTTGGATTTAGAATGCAAATTCGGAATGCCGTGATCTTGAACTTGCAAAGTTTAAGAATTTTAGAAATTGTCTGGTGTTCTGGTAGTCTATGTATTATGCAGCGACCGATGTGATACTTTGGTAATTCTCTGAAGATTAGGAGAGCAGTCAGCGGCCAACGAAATCTGTTTGTCGAATGCATTGACCATTGATGGCTGTTCACGTCACGACCTACAACGATCATGATGGCCTTAGGTCGTTTGCCAAAGCTCTCCGAAGCTTCCGAGTTCCAATATGGAAATGTTTTTTTAAGTATATTTAATAGTGTAATAATAGCTGAATTAGGACTGAATGGACGCAGCCTTCAATATCCATCTCTTCTCCAGGTTTGCTGAACAGCGGTGAGCTCAATTCCCTGATGCATCCAGATACGGGCGATGGGCGTGAGATCATACATTGGTGATCTAAAATATGAGATAAGTATCCATCATATTACATATATGCAGGTTGCGATCACGCACTTGAAGGGATGCTGATTAGTTGCACCCCCCACACTGGCACTGCCACCCCCTCCCTCCCCTACATGTGCCTGGAGACAATGATATTAATATAGAGCAATGCATCCTTTTTCCGTATTTTCCGATCGTAACAATAAATAGATGCAGCCTGATGACTTCGACTTGACCACTCGCAACCCTTGAAATTTAATGGTCCACTGGCAACGGTCGCGGCAAGGGGAAACTGTGATGCTCCCATTAA
Organism: Sphaerobolus stellatus SS14; assembly: GCA_000827215.1. Taxonomy (NCBI): domain Eukaryota; kingdom Fungi; phylum Basidiomycota; class Agaricomycetes; order Geastrales; family Sphaerobolaceae; genus Sphaerobolus; species Sphaerobolus stellatus. Next base: position 477,570 of record KN837090.1, on the reverse strand, counting down.
TGTATGGGGATAACGCTCAGTATACACTGCCGGTCGCCTTAACCTGTACATTTGAGCAATGAATGGACTCTGAATAACATGATATAAATACCCGAAATAAATATCGAAGAGGCCAAATACCCTTAGAGAATAAATTGATTCCGTTTCCGTAAGAAAGTACTTAACCGACTTATTCATCAGGGAGGATTTAGGATCTCTGCTTGCCTTTTCCTTTCGTATACAACATTTTAATCCCTATCTTTGCCCGTTATCTTAAAGTCGACTTTATACAATCCTTGATAATCCTGGTGGCTTGGGTTCCTCCAGAGAAATTGGGGTATCCGACAATAAGGGAGGTGGATATCGAATTCCCAAATACCATCTAAGGAGTTTCAATAGGCCATCGACGAGTCGCAGAATTCAATGCAATGCAACGCAGAGTCGAATTTGGCGGTCGGGGCGTTGCATTAAGATCGAAAGCCGTAACTTGCTTAAGGGCACTATAATCCCGTTTTTGTTACTCATACGACATATACATATCTATCTCATGAACCACGCGAAGTGTCCGAGATCTGTCCTTTGGAAGGAGGCCTGTCCCATGTAAAAAGAAAAGAAAAAACAGGCATTGCATTAAGCAAGAATAGAACACGGGGCTGGTCGATCGCAGCGACCAACTTGGTTACCCCACTACCCCATTCATGCGATCGACATAATCAGAGCATTACACACTGCCGTTCATACTAACATGCAACTTAGGTAGGGTGAATATATGAGGAATCCTTGAAGTCATTCATAGGATCCGAGTCTATTCGTTGTTATTCGGACAACCAACTTTGGCAAATAGAGAAAGAATAGCGTACTGTAGTTTATTCATACACTTTATAATGGACAATCCGTAGAATGACCTGGGATACGCATTGGCGTAGATACTACCAAATACTGTCCTTAAGAGAATAATTACATTTCTGGAACATACTGGCCGACTTAATCGGCGAAGCTTGAGGCCTTCTGCTTGCCTTTTGCTTTTCGAAATAACCTCTGAATCTTTATCCTTGTCCGTTTTTTGAAAGTCGGCTTCGGAAGGCCAGAGTGCCACGTCGTCCAACAACCCTTGATGATCTCGGCGGCCGCGCTCGCTTCCTCTGGAGAAACGGAGATATCCGGCAATGAAGGAGGAGCGATATCAAATTCCCAAATTCCCTTCAACAAATTCCAATAGGCAATTGATGAATCACTGAATTCGATGCAATGCAGAGAATTTCGCGGTGGAGGTGTTTTATTGAGGGCGAAAGCGATAGACTGTTTGAGGGCGCTACAGATCTGACAGGTTAAATGAAGCACCTCGATATTTGGATAAGATAAAAGAGCCCTGAATAATAGTTCGAAGTCGACCTAGATATTCAGTAAATTATCGTGTCGATGCAAAATAACGTTGAGCTTGAGACATACCGCGAGGGAACTTGCATTATCAGTAATAACCGCAAAGCATCCAGGAATATATAGCTCTTTGATAGAAGGCCATAGATCCCCCGCATTTTGCATGTGTTCCAATGAGTGCACGAAAGACAATCCTAGGTAGTAGACATGGGTCATCGGGTTGGATTTCAAAAGATCCACATAATGAACATTATCATCGGGACTATCTGTCAATTCTACAGCTACAAGGTTGACAGCGAGAGGGATGATGTCTGGGAGAAGGCTGGGTGATCCTTTGAATGAAGTTAGTTGATGTAGAGGGAGACGCTTCAACAGCGGGCAATCCGTGAGCCATGGATAAAGGCATAATTCAAATTGTTTAGCCTGAAAAACATCCACAGTTTCCAGGATAATCGGCAGGTGTTTCGGCGTGAAAGGGTCGAAAGTACTATTACGGATAGAAATGTGACTAGCACTTCGAATTTTCGTAAGTGTAGCAGGTGGAAGGCGTGCCAATGTCTCCGCGTCTAATGATACAGAGATAATTGGAACTTTTATATCCTCCAAAAGGTCAATTAGACTCTTTTCAGCTAGCGAGTGAAATTGAGGTACGGGCAGAATTGACTGTATCTGATCATCGTGAGTTGAACCATCTTTGGCGTTAAATTCAATAGAAGTATATGGAAAATAATCAGACCATCGCCTAGGAAAGAATGATCGGAAGCTATGATGTGCAGAGCTTCTAGAACCTCGGTATGCAGAACCAAACCGTCCACGACCTGTCTCGCAGATAGTGACAGGTCCTAGATTGGGAGCCATACGGATAAGGTCTGCCAGCTCCTGATACATTGCGGCCAGCAGGGTACAAAGGACCTCCTGAAGTGAACGCGATAGGTCACCAAGTTGGCTTTCATTTGCATATATAGCTGGCCGAATATCGGAGACATCCATATCCTTTCCTTCCACCATAAAGCTCATCGGAATGGGCTCATAGATGGATAACCAGTAGACAACCTCCATACGTCGCATGGCCGAAAGGATGGTTTTGTTGTTTACATAGAATGCAATCCGCGCTCTTGCATGGCATACCTGTGCGAACCAAGCTTGGTGATTTCTTCTCAACGGTTGTCCCAAGACAGAAAATGTTGCTCTTTCGAAGATAAGAGGGATGGTTACTGATCTGACGAGATGACAGGTTTGCGAGAGATTGAGTAGATCACAGCGAATAAATAGCTGTTGAGCTATCTGGATCCAAATATCGAATGGTAAGGCAGGCATGGATTCAGAGATGACGGTGACAAGTTGGTGAGAAACGAGTCCTTGGGAACCACGTCAGATCCATTGGTCAGCAGGGCGATGCTCCCTTAGCGCGTTGAAGGCTGTGTACATTTATTTATGAAATTGATGGGCAAATCAGGGACAAATACGAAGTAAAATTGTAATCGACAAGAATAATGAGAATGTTCTATTTCCAAGTATGCCGTGTAATTCTCAATCTCACGACTGCATGCTCTTAAGACTCTATTTTGTCTCTATATTTGACAATTCTCTTCCCGCAGTGGAGATGCTTCGTTTAAATTCATCTGCCTAGCTAATATACTCTGTCCCAGTATTGACAGACCTATAGGGTCCAAGTGCGATATTTCCACGGGAACTCACCCGTCGTTGCTCTCCGTAACTTTGAAAAGACAGCTTCCGCTCTGACAAATATTATTTTCCGCTCTCTCACCTCCAACTCGCAAATAGTTCCGCCAAAATTTCACCGGTTGTCGTCTCCACTACCTTTCTGCTACTGGAAGGTATTGTCTCATCATTTCCTGAGATTATTTCAGGGTGGAACGGAAATAAGTAACATTTCTGCCTAAACGTACAGTGAACACTTAAGAAAGAGAGAGAGAAAAAGAATAAGCAAGAATCGAACTCGCGGCTGGTGGATGGCAACGACCAAGGTTACCCCAACCCCATTAATGTATATGAAAGATAGTGGCGATGCATAAACATCGTCTAACGGAAGATTCGCGAAGTTCGATTGACGGCCCTGGAAGGTACCTGTGAGTTCGTCGAAGGAATAAATCAACTGAACACACACCGCGTATTTGGATTCCGTTTTCAAATAGTGACAGGTTCCCAAAGAGGAGGCTTGCCAAAGAGTTTCTTAAAGGGGGATAATATCCGTTGATTCGCACTCGGGCTGGGAAGGGTAGACCGCCAGGTTGTCAAGCAATTCCTGTACATCTCTTTCGCGGCGGCTTCTTCTTCTTGATCAAAATATCCTCCGACTTTGCGGCCACGGCGGGAATCAACCTCAAATTCCCAAACATGTTCCAATGAATTCCAATAACCAATAGAATTATCACCAAATTCGATAACACGTAAAGCTGAAGTTCGTCGGCGAGCCATAGTCTCGAGGTTGGAAGCCATGGATGCATTAAGACTCCAACACCGTTGACAGTCGAGATGAATAACCTCAACTTGTGGGAAATTTGAATGGGCCTTGAGCACATCGCGAATGGTAATCTGAATATTTCATCAATGCAGTGATTCGGACACAAAAGAGGGATGCACACACCTTTTGACCGGCCCTAGCAACCGACCGCACACGGGCCAAGCACTCACAGCGAATAGATAGCTCTTTCATGGAAGGCCATATCTCGAGGACTTTATGGCCCTGTTGCCAGATATCAACGAAGGGCAAATCTACATAATAAACTTGTCTCATAGGGCTGGATTTCAATAGACGATATGTGGTGTCATCAATCCATGGACTGTCTATTATTTTTATGACCTTGATGTTTTCACCGAATGGAATAATTTGATGCAGCATTTTAGCCGGGCCATTGAATGAAGTTAGATGCTGTAGGTTGAGACGGGATAAGCTAAGTATCTCATGATCCAAGCCTTCTCGAAGCGACAGCTCAAAATTTCCTGAGGGCTCCTTATTCACGTTGTTGATTGAATCTTGCAGATGTAGGAACGAGGCCAGGTCTTCTGCACCCGTCAGGGACATAACAATATGAAGGTTGTCAGTAGCTAGAAGTTTCACAAATGTAGGAGGTGTGATATGTGGTAATATGTCCGCCCACAGTGAAACAGAAAGTAATGGAACCTTAATGGCCTCCAAGAATTCGATCATACATTGCTTCCTTTGGATCCCCATTGTACCGCCATTGATGTCTTCAAGCTCCACTCGAGGTGTCAACAGTACTTGAGGTACAGGCAAAACAACCTGTGTATGATCCTTTCCAGTTAGATGTCCCCGTACATCGAGCTCGAAGTGGCTGGACAATGAAAAAGCGCCACGTCTCCAAGGGTCATATAGATGACCACCTCGATCCTCGGAGACTATAAAGGCACTGCGATGTAAGTCATAAGCAAAATCACCGGTGTCGAAGATGACGACACGTTCTAGATTAGGAGCCATACGGATAAGCTCATTCAAATCCTGATACATCGACACCAGATGTGCATAAACGGTCCGACGGAGGAATCGTGCTAGGTCATCATGCTGAGGAGGAAGGAAATTATACCAGCTTCGAATGTAGTCATATACACTAATTTCCTGTCCCTTCACAGCAACCCTGAGCGAAATGGAGGAGGTAAACCCAAACCAGCTGAAAATCTCTATACGTCGCATGGCTGAAAGAATCATCTTGGTTTGCATGCAGAATGCAATGCGAGCTCGAGCTCTGCCTATAGCTTTAAAACATCCATGAGGATTTCTCAAATCCTGCCCCTCGAATCCTGAAAATGAAGCTGTCCCGAAGATAGAGTAATAGGTCGATTATTACCATTCGATTGGCGCCCAGATCGGGGTTGATACGCGACTACAGACTTGCGTTACCTCCCGACGGTTTAGAGAGCGGCGGGCGGGATGGGATATAAAGCCATCAAATATCCCGCAAGATATCCTAAGGTGATAATCAGTAATAACTGGTAAAATTTGGGTTCTTTCGTGTTCCTTCCATGTATAAGCCGGTGGCGGCACTGTCAGGGACCGTACCGAGCACAACTTGAATATACCATATTTTCTACTCCTTTTGTGGCTTCGTATGCGCTCCTATGCTAAATGGACATGGAAGACAATGAGGCAGAAAGACAAGACAATCACACTCCTCAACTTCGCTCACTATGTACTGCAGATTTACGCCCACAGCTCGAGCAACTTCTACAACTTCTGCATGAGAGGGAAGGGCCGTTACTGGTTCCAAGTCATATTAGCAGTCATTTGGGCTATATAATCGATTATTTGGCTTCTAAAACCAATACAAGTCAACTGCCCGCCGAATCGCCATCATTTTCGCCACCTTCGACAACCCCCATCCTTGTCACTCCTTTCACACCTGAACTTGAAAATAAAACAGTTGAATATAATGTTCAAATAACTCGTAAAAAAATCCTCTATAAATTATACTGATAATAAATGAGCGAAAAGATATTCTGGAAGGGGATGAATGTTAAGCTTTCGGAGCCTGGATTTTATACAACGGTAAAGCTGACTCACTGACTCGTCACTCACGTACGAAACAGCTTAAAATTTCCAATAATTTTGGTGACCGCAAACAAAGATAATCATGGGCGGCATGTGCTGCATAGATTAGATAAAGTAAGGCTGGATGGCTCCGGGATACTTCAGGGCGCGGGAGGTGAGTCATGTCACGGTCACAGGCGCGAGGGTCTCAGTGGGCTCAATGACGAAAGTATGTGTTTTATGTGGAGTAAACCCCACATGGTAAAGGTCGAGCTTCCTGGCTTCATAGTAGGTTTTTTTTTCATCACTTCCAGCTTCTTTTTAAGAGAAAGGGGTTTTATGTTGTCACCCTGTGAATGTCTAGCTGCTCTGCGACGGGCATTTTTGGCATCCTTCAATACCAATGGATCATAGTCTAAAGGCTAACATCAAGTTAGCATACTTATGGATGATAAGGAAATGTAAAAGAAAATATCACTTACTGGGTCTGGCATACTAGCTGGAATCTACAGAAAATAAAAACAAGCAAGAAAACCTTCAGCTCAAAGTCGGCTCAAATGTCTTGATCCAATCGTTGTTGCCTCCAGAATCTGGTCGGATCAATCAAAACACCTCTTACAACGTCAAGTTTCACCAGCTGGGAATTTGCTGTTTGCCAGTGTAAGATATACAGACTTAATTAACGTGAACTCTCTGCAAAGTGCAAATGTAGAGAGTGAATGCAAGCAAACAAGGATATTCCCCTCACATCCAGCCCCTCACACCAATAAAGACAGAGAGGTGTTAGGCAATAGCAGACAAAGGCTGTGCAGGCACACTTCAGTCTTCTATAAGCTTGATCTACCAGCCAGATACACTGACCCTGTGCAAGGGTTATTGATTGATTGTAAAAAAACAATAAAAGAAAGCAGGTTTATAAATCCTGTCAAGAGATCTGCAGAAATCAGTGAAATTTTCCCACCAGAACTAAAAGTAGACTGACAGAAGGAAACCTGGACTTCAGAAATTGGAATGAGCAGTGCTGTGCCCTCAGATATGATGGAGAGAGATTTAATAGAGGTTCAAGAAGTAAACAGCTCAAAGAAAGGCTGGGATAAATTTTTGTGCACAAAGACAGCGTTGCACAGGCATCCAAACTCAGCAGCTGACATAATCGCAGTAGAATAGAAATTCTCCGCTATTTTTCCTGTATTTATTGCATTTCCTCTGAATTTAAGATTGATTTAAAAGGATTTATTGATCAGAACACCTAAATAGCAGAAAATTCTATTTACGGAGCATGAGAAATCTGCTCGGAAGGAGCGTAAGTTGACAGCCGCCGCTTGATAACGGGAAAGTTCCCACGGCGTGCCATTGTGGACGGTTATGGGTCAGTTCTCGTAGCACAACGGCGAAGTTCCCACGGCGTGCCATTGTGGACAACTGTGGGCCATTTCACGTACGGGCGCTTCTCTAAGGGATTTGAGGCCCCTATGCATAGAAATGGTCTTCGCAAGCTCGACCAATAAAGAAGGGGACGGCCAAGGGACGGCAGAGATCTGCAGGGATCTAGGGATTGGGCACCAATCGAATGGTAATAATCGACCCCTCCCTCCCGAAGATAAGAGGTATTGTTGCCGATCTGATGTGGCGGCAGGTTTCCGAGAGGCTGAACAGGTCACGACGAATAAATAGATGCCCAGCTATCTTGATCCAGATATCGAATGGTAATTGTGACATGGAAACAGAGCAAGATTTGAGTGGGAAGGACCGTGCTTGGGGTACACAGCAGTGGGGACGATGTCAAGTTCGTTTGTCAGCACAGTGATTGTACTTACTCCTACGCTCTTTCCCACACTAGTGGTCTTTCCGTTTTGGGTTGTTATACTTCCGCGCCCTTATAGTGATGTGGACGAATCAAAGGTCGTGTGAAGCAGTATTTATACTTTGCTTCATTTATGTCATCGGCTGGCAGTCGGAAACGAAATAAGCAATATGTATTGCCCATTATATTCCGGCTAACCTATGTCTTTACTGTCATCTTATGTGTATGCAATTTTAAAAGAGATCAATCCATGTATATGGGAAACGGACATTTATTTGATAATTTAGTCACAATAATGACTATATAGCATGTACACGAGCAATTAGAGTTATGTCGACACCCTTTCGCCTTCTCCCGATCTTCCAAATAAATATTACCCTCGGTTCTCCAATTGATGTGAGATAGGAAATTTATGACATCGTAAAATGCGGATTGGCTGGACGGTTTCCTCAGTGTTGTATTTATCTGACATCCGTTTGTGGTTGATATCTGGAGTCATAAACCATTGCCCTTCTGCCGCATCTGTAACAATGTCAGATCATATTGACTTGCATAACTCTGGCCGAATTTGTCCACGGATCTGAATTTTTAGATCCATAGGAGTAATACAGCATTCCGGGTAAGGCAGGCATTAAATCAGAAATGAAGGTGGCAAGTTGGTGAGAAACTCTTGTACTACCTTGGGAATTTGTCAGCAGGACGATGCTCCCCTAGCGCATCGAAGGCTGTATACATGTATTTCTAGAATCAATCAAGTACAGCAAAAGTACAGCGTATATACGTTCTGTAACTAATCTCCAATCAATCTTTGTAGCATTCCGCAGTACTAAATACCCTTCTCTATCACTCACGACTATAAATCCATACACTTGACACCGTTTCCTGACTTAAATCGGATTATGTGTCTCTCCAATTCCAACAATACTAATGTTCGCTGGGAAGGATCTGGATGTCTCTGGATAGGGCTTTATGTACAACTATTGACAGTCAGGATCAACGTGAATAATCCCAGGAATTCATTTTTGCAGAAGTGCCAACTGAGATCGCGGCATTACTGGGGGTTTTCACGCTCAGTAATTCCGTGCAAATTCCGCACGAATTCCGCCGCAAACTTCGTCGCAAATTCTGTCAAGAATTTGGGAATTTGCAAACTCGTTGGAAATTCGCGATTTGACGAATGCAGCTCAGGAGCTCCACTCGCCATGAATTCGTCGTGAATTCGCTTGCAAACTCATTCCGCGCTTGGCATCAATGATCGGTAAGGCCATTTTTGCACCAGAGGTTCATATATTTTTTCCATTTTTGTGGTACCATTTCGTCCACTCTGAGTTCCACCGTGGATTCCATTTATTTGAATTCACGCTGGATGCAAATTCCGCATAAATTCCACATAAATTCGCCCGCAAATTTCCTGGAATTTTAAACAAATTTGTGCGGAATTCGGGAACGTCAAACCCCATATTAACGAGGGATACAAAGGATGCCGAGTATAAATATGCACCGGCGGTGATGTGTATTCATCGAGGAATATAAAGAATAAAGAATAAAGAACGTATCCTAAGATTTCTACGAACTCTACTCTTTTAGGGAACTGGGTACTATCTAAACTACGATGGGATGAATTCTTTCTTTTCTGCCCTTTATATACTTTCTCTGTATGCTATGAGTCACCTGAATTTTTGGATATAATTATTCAATATGACTCTTCTTTACAGTGGCAATTAAGAATGATATCATTTTTACTGTGGTTCTACAGTCATTTCACGCCTTTTTCATATAAGATTTGAGTTTAGCGGTACCGAAGGTGGAGCATCGAAAGAACTTATGACTGTACGCAATGGAATGTCGAAAGTATGAGTCAATGATCACACAGCCCGATGTGGAAGAGTCAACATTAAGCGGAACCGGAGTTGAATGACTTGGATTGAAATTGAAGAAACATTGTGTTACGTTGTTAAAAGCTGCGCATTAGAGGTTATCTGCAACAAGATATTCTAGTCGGCTAAGCTCGGCTAAGGCTCCACTGCCAATGATGAGTGGATATTCTATAGATAATCTAACTGCAAATAACCCCTATTATCACAATTCCATTGTAGTAAAGGTCTCCTTTCTTCTTTCTTGGTGACTATGTCAGTTTCGGTACCTCATTCCGCAGTTTATTGATTTGGTGTAGATTTAGTTGTTACCTGATAACTTAATAAACCTTTTTACAGAGCTGTGATGCATTTAAGAGTCACCTTCTGAGTCAAAAGCTGCCCATAGTCATAAATTCATTGCGGTAAAGGTTTCCTTTCTTTTTTCTTTGTGACTATGTTGCTTTCGGTTCCACATTCCGTAATTCATTCATTCACTCATGAGCTTTTTACCTGATGACTCATTCAACAGTAAGATGAGTCAGACTCAGCGAGATTCTTGAAAAATGTGCTTCTCCGCCTTAAGTGGAGTAAGCTATTCAGTTATGGTACACTTAAGTACCTTAAATCTCAAACGACACAAATTATGACACATCCCTATGATAGAAATGTATCATCTGCTGTGAACAGTTTGCTTCAGAAGAAAAAGTCTTGAATAAGAAGTCAGATACTTCAAAATCAAGTCATTTTCGACTCATTGACAGCATCATCTGATTTCTCGCTCTGTGAACATATGTGAATGATGACTTTTCGAAGCACTACTTAACACATAATTTCAAGAATTTGCAGACATCTGGCGGAGTCAAAAGAAGGAAGTGCACTCATAATCTAAAAATATTTCAGCTCAGAGTCTATAAAGCGAGCAAGACACCTGTCACATTTCTTAGCATCATGATGTGATATCCAGGATTCTCAGAGTGCAGACAGCTGATAGCAAAGTAGGATACTATTGGAGTCTGATTCAACGGAGCACAACCCTATTAGACCTGACCTTTTATTTGACAAAAGTTTTCTGAGCTGTGTTATGGTTATGCTGCTTTAGGGCCAGATAGAATGCAAGTCTTTATGCTAATGAGTATATTTGTACTGCGTCAAAGTTTAGAAGCTATAAAACCGACATTGTACAGATTCGTATTCTGATGCTGTATGCGCCGCTTTCTCAGCTTCAAAAATTAATGATGCCGTAGCGGAGCGCAGGACCCAACTTGTAGCCAAATAATCAGGTGAAATATAACTGTCAAACGTGAAGATACTCTCCAACTGAGGGAAAGTATCTCTGACAAATGTAAGGGCATAGAAACTCAAAACGCAGGATTCAAAACGTAGGTGACGGAGAGTGATGAATGTATCCGGCGCAGGGAAAATAATCAGCGACCAGATGTCAAATCGATGGAAAGAAATGAGGTTCAAGTGAGCATCCTTTGACTGGGGTACCATGAGATCGGCATTCATACTCTGAGATGGGGTTATTCTGAATTGCACCAATGACGGAAAAGAGCTGCGTTCGAAACGAGAGAGTGGCACACGATAAATCACTGGATAAGGTGATAGCGATATTCGCTAGATTCCGGAATAAATAAGGACGGAGTCCCTGACGAAAGCTACCAATTTTGAGATGTCTCAGCAAAGAAATTGATTCATCCGATAAAGGACAACCATCATCAGGAAAGTTGACGCGGACCCCCTTTGACGCCCGTGCTAGGAGGCAGTATGAAAGGTAGCTGGTGCTATGTAGTGCTATATATCGTTTTTAGCGAATGTAACGTTGGATAGTCCCCATAGAACGGGCGTCTAGGCTACGCGGACTAGGAACACTATATAGTTCTACCTAGAAATTGCACGTTTTACTGATGATCCATCGCATCCATCAGGAAAGTTGACATAGAATCCGTTTTAGCGCCGGTGCTAGGAGTGATAGGCGGTGGTATATAGGGCTATGTAGTCTATATACCGACTCCTAGTGACTCCGTACTTACCTATCCTACCTAGTGCTACCTAGCACTATGGGGAGTTTAGCGCGTGTGGCACGCTTTGCTGATGTCTCCTATGAATGATTCTATGAGAATCAGAAGACGTAGAATGGGGAACTCCGTGGAAGTTCCAGCAGGAAAGAGAATATCGAAGATTTCGCTTAGTTGGCTTTGAACCCCGAGCGTGCCGATGCAATCTAAACCGTTCACCGCCATTCGTATAGATTTCCCAAATAGCATCCAACAAATTCCAATGGGCTTCCGACCCATACCCAAAGTAAACCGCACGCAACACCCTTGAAGTTTGCGGACGAAGCATTGGCACGCTATTGATATGCCAACAATAACAGCTGGGAAGATGAAGCTCCTCAAGCTGAGGAAAGTATGAGAGTAACAAGGATAAATCCCGGCTCTGTACTCCAGTAAAGGGCGAGGTTCATACACAAGGAATGAAGACACTTACTGTGCCCGCTACATGCCCATGATAATTCCCATATTGAGTGGAGCATTGGCAAGAAACAGATAACACTGTCATTGAAGGCCATAGCTCCTTCACCTTCTGCGCTTGCTCAGGACCACGTACAAACTGCAAGCCTACATAGTAAACCTGCTCCATTGGTTTGTCTAGATCCGCAACATATTTGATCCATGGGTTATTTTCTGTATCCCATAACTGTACGACTCTAAGGTTGTCGGCAAATGCGATGATATGAGGGAGAAAACTGGCTGGACCATTAAATGAGGTTATTTAATCATTAACGTGCCTGAGCTTTGGGTAATTATTCATCTGTAAGTGAACGGGCAGTATCTATCCTTCAATTTGTCCGTCATCCATCATCTTGAAGATATTTTGTAGGCGTAGCATGAGTGTAGAGTCAGCTGCCAGTGTATGGCCATCCAGATGAAGGGTAACGCGGCCAGCAGTCTGAAGTTTCGCAAGTGCAAGGCGTGGAATCCTGCATAAGATGTTTGCGGACATCGAGATGTAGCATATTGGAAAATCAATAGCCAGAAGGTCAGTTATACGCTGTAGTTGTTGTGCAAATGGTTCTCCAATTAAGGGCACAGAAAGTAGATCCCTCGTGGGTAGAATGACTTGCGTCGGATCGTTGCGCCATGATTGCCCTTGTACGCCGAAGGCAATACAACTTGAATTGATCCCTGGGACCCATTCTAGTGGCTTGAGACCTCGATATTCAGAGGCCGTTAACACTGCTCTACGAGGAAGATGATGGGGTATGCCTTCATCCGCAAAGATAATGACACGTCCAAGATTGGGAGCCATACGGATGAGGTCCGATATCTCCTGATGCAAGGCCATTAGAAGAGGATAAAGCGCCTGGCGAAGAGAACTCCGTAGACCACTAATATCTAGATCATCTTCTGTTTGATAAAATCGATTATCACCGCGCCAACTCCAATAACCTCGACAAAGATCCTCTGCGCCTGCCATAGAGTAATCCAACGTAAATTTTGCCAAAAACTCTTCATCGCAAAATGTAGCCCAATCTTGAATGTGCATCGTTCGCATGGCCGAAAAGATGGTTTTGCTCTGGGCACAGAATGCAACCCGTGACCTTGTGCGGCATATGTAAACGAAGTAATTTCGTTCTGTTCTTACGGCAAGTCCTTACGATGATGAAAATGTTGCTGTTCCGAAGAAGAGCGGGATGGTTGCTAACCTAACGAAGCGACAAGTTTCCGAGATGCTGAGTAAGTCACGAAGAAGAAATATATGTGGTGCTATCTTGAGCCATATGTTGTAAGGCAACTGTGGCATGGTAGGTACCAACGAGGAAGTGAATGGTTACCCTGAGAATTTGAGATCGTAGTAAATCCGTTTGTCAGCAGGGCGATGCTGAAGAATGTGGCAGTTGGACGTATAATGGGTGGATGCTGTGTATTTATAGATGTCAGTAAAAAATAAAAGATCTCAAATTGCTCAAAAACCGACTTTCATTGGGTAGGACATTGACAGTACGTTATTCCATTATTTTCAGGGAACCAGTGATCGAAATATCGTCCTCAATATACACAAGTACATAGCCGATTATTGTTGCGTGATCTGTGGCAGGTTGCAAGAGCCTTTTCCATGGTAACAAACTCCCCGTTCAGCCCAGTCAGGAACTCTTTGATCTCGTCCACTTGTGTCGCCGAAGGCTAACCTACATTGATATTTACTGATATCTAATTGAATATCATCGTATCGAAGTATGCTTCCACGAACTCTAAATACTCGGTTATTTTATAGCTGGGAATTTTATCGGTGACTGCTGGTGGGAAGAGGCTAATTGTGAAGCTAACATAGCCAGGCAGAACATTAAAGATGTATACCTCCCTCTAATAAGGCAGTTCAGCAACCAAACTTCCGATAATTCCAGGGATGTTCATAGCGAAATCAGTTCAGCTGCATATGCTACTGATAGCAAATCCCTGATGTATGAGTCTAATGCATTCTTGAAGTTGTCTGCTAGAGAGGATGCCAGATGGTAGAGGATCATCGACGGAGCATAACGGATAGGAATGACAACAGAGGTTTGAATGAAGAGATATTAGATATCGCCTCGTACTGTAGTTGTATCAGTCAAGAGTTCTCAGGCGCAAACAGATGCTATAACGTACCATTGCGCAGATAAGAGAGTGAGCCTCAGAACACCCGAAGCTCCCTTGATAATTGCGAGAACCTGGACCTCTGTGGAATTGCTCTGAAATACTCTTGATGATAAAGCAGTAGACGATGAACTATGTGAGTCAATAAATCGTCAGATGGGTACGCAACTCCATCGGGTAAAGTTACACACCTAATCGAAACCACTCAGTACCGTGCCTCATACTTCCTCTGTGTTTCGTTAAGATAATAAAGATAAAAAACTAGATCATCCGTTCCACGCTTCGCTTGAATGTATAGATACCAGACTTGTGAACCTAGGACTCCAAAGAAGATCGAGTGCGTGGAAGCATGCCCGAGAAGCAACGACATGATCCTAACAGGCAAATATGGCAGTTGATCACCAGGGTTTGGTCTACGAATTTTGTATTTGAAGATCAGAGGCTAATCAGTTCGACAATTGGACGTTGAGGGAAGGAATGTAAGGTGGTGTGAATGATCGGTGGGATGGGACCAGTGTATTGCGCAGAGAGATTTGTCCATATTGAGTGCAAAAGGAGCCTCTGTAATATATCTAGTCCTACCCATTGTCACCTTTACCTTGCAATTCATAGTCTACAGACGCGATATATGAGCGTGGTGCACGTACATATGATGCCACGACTCTATCGCGTCTGTGCTGTGTTCTATGCATCACGGGCCTCCATAACTGCATGCAGCAATGCATTTTCCATTAAAGAAGGCGATAGATAACTTAAAGAACGATAATCGGTCAGATAAATGAAGAGGACATGAAAGCTACTCGTACCTGCATGGTTGTCACGCATGGTTTGCGCATGGTAGTAGTTAGGATCCTAGCTAATACGGATAAGGAAGGATAGATAGTGTAGAAGATATAAGTTTAGAGCTGAGCGAGAAAGAGGCTGTCAAGGGTCAGGAGATCTGTTTTAAAGGGAGGAAGATCAGCAAGCGAAAGGAAGGTCACTGGCATGAGAACGAACCTGATAGCATCCGATCACAAGATATCCCAATATAAAAGGTATGGATATTGATCAGTAGAACATAGTGTGGTGAGATTTAGGCCACCAAACTGCTGTGGAAGGTGAGTAGCGAAAGAGCAGGCCAAGAGCTTCGCGGCCACGGATGTCACAGTATGTTGACGTATATGGGATACACATACGCCCACATCCACAGCTTGGTTCAAACAATGCATTGACCAGGCTCTGACCATACTCAATCAGGTCTGTTAGGAACTTTGAATTTTTGATATGCTTCATCAGGCATTTTAGATTTTTGCGACAGAAAGCGCAATGACTCGGTGGTACAGCCGATTCTCATGGCTAAGTTACTCAAGAATTCTCTGATGATAAAGGTTCGTAACCATAAGCTATACAAATTATCGGTTTTTTTACTGATCATGTCCAAATAAATAATACTAACAATATTTAGAAAGTCATAACTACCCTAAACCATGATCGTTTCAAAAAGCCATAAATGAACATATGGTGTTGCAGCAGTTTAAACCGAAAGAATGGGTTTGAAATAACGCTGGAGGTCATCCACTTCAGAGGTTATAGTGCCAACCATTCCATCAGGACGGATAGCGATAATGGCGAAGTCGCTAAGGTTGATTCCATAGTTAATATGGACATGACGGCTACCATCGATGAAAGAACGGTCAACGCTTATCTTGTTTCCATTTGGAGATTGATCATCTCCAGCTGAAAAAATCCCAATAAGCTGAATAAGGCCCGTTGGGAGCGTAGCGGTATAACCCCGAAGGGTATCCACCTTCTCCACAGTCGGAGAGAATATGAGAATTGTGTGGCATGTATACGATAAAATATCGAATAATGCAATTGCCTGCCCTTCGATGCCACAAGGTTGGATACCTGGAGCATCAGGGGCTCGGTCACCAGGGCTGACGGATTCATGTTCACGATTATCGGAGCCATAGGCAGCAACATCCTTCTGAGGATTATCACTGTCCGGATGCAGAACTATAGAACTCCATTTGTAATTGACTCCGAGTTGATTCAGAGATTTATTTCGCTGCCAATGTGACTGTTCATCGGTAGAATTGGAATTGACGATCTTTTTGTAAATTTCGGTGGTGATGTTAAGCATCTCTGCAATGACAGGCAGACGTTCCTCCGTATACGTCGATAGAAGACTCCTGGGAGAAGTTCCTTTAATGACATGAGCGAGTTTCCACCCAAGATTGAACTAAATTATTGTTCAGCATGGGTATGGAGGGGAATAAATACAGTCTACCTACCGAGTCTTGAACACTTGAATTCATTCCCTGAAGGAAATATAAGTTAGTCAACAAGTTCTTAAGAATAATCCTTATTTGGTATCATACTTGACCCCCTGCTGCGCTGTGAACGTGCGCCGCATCTGATGAATTGTCAGGACGTAAAAAACAAACTAAGGGGTAGAAAATACCTCCTGCGATAAAGACTCTTCCTTTCCCAAATGTATCTGCCATTCGAATATTGGGACTATAGTGTCGTATTTAGTTATATCCCTTCCTCGACACTGGCTGGCACACAGAACGTACGTATATGCTGACAGCCAAACAATATCCTTGAATTCGATGTCATTTCTTCCGGTTATCGTAACGAAGAATTCGGCAAGGTATCCTGGCTCTGATACAATTTTCTCCCGATTAATATCGGTTCCTGTCGTTAGAAAACTGTAAAGGTTGCCTGAGTGGGAAGCAGCTTCTCCGGGCCAGAGTATGATCCTAATGGGGCATAAGTGCGATACAAATTGGCGAAATTTCGATACTTACGTTGCAGCGGGTCCTTTTGACCATACATGAATGTGCTACGCATCTGTTATTAGAAGAGAAGAGGAGATACGGTAGCACGATTTAGCACCTCAGAGTCAAGCCCTTTCACGATGAGATCTCCGATGACAAATCGCTCTTCGCGTGTTTCTCCCAAGAAAGTCAAGTTTAGACTTTTCCGCACAACGCCTGTACAAGGTCACAACAACAAGCAGTATACGCATATTTAATGCATACCTCGAGCGCCGTCAGTACCCATGAGCCATGCGACGTCAGCTTTCTCCGTGATTTCTTTCTCGTCGATTTTCTTTGAGAGGCTGACCTGAACTCCTGCTTCACTTTCGGTGAAAGAAGTGAGCTCAGTCCCTAATTCTACCTCGCAGGAATATTTCTTCAAGTGGGTGCGCATGATCGCTTCCACTTGATCTTGACCGAGGAAGACAGGATTCAACTGAAATTAGGTTAGGTTTGTCAATCATATAATATACAGATAAAACTCACATATGGGCATGCGGGTGTCGGTTCGACAGTTGGAAACATGCTCCATGTCTTCAGTGGCTTCACACCTCCAGGAAGCTCATAGCTTCGCATCGGCACTGGTTTAGAAGCAAGCTTGAGGACGTCGTCTAGTATACCAAGTGTTCGATAAACTTCAAGTGTGCGCGGCTATACGAATGTCCCATCAGTGTCGAACGACGGCCAGAGCCACAGAACCTCACAGTTATCCCCGCGCCGCGTCTTCCAACTCTATGTTTTTGGTTTTTGTCGATTATTCGTACAGAGATGCCATATTTGGCAAGGCAGAGTGCTAGTATGAGTCCAGAAGGACCAGCACCCACCTGAGCAATGCCAGAAGGTTCAGAAATACGCCTGAGATATTACGGAAATGCAGCTTACAACAAGAACTTGGGATGAAGATTCAGACATTTTGAAAGTGTGCTTATTCCTTATAAAGGTTATGGTCGCTAGTTGATTCGTTCTCGTAGTAAGTAGTGAAAGTTGGCAAGATGATATTAGTGGTGCTCACAATGACTTTGGTTAAATGAGGGGTGGTCCTTTCATTACTTTTCCTGCGGTTAAATACATCAGACTATTAATAATAAGCTTACTAACCTATAAGGGGTTGAGAAAGACCGAATGGGATGATAAGGGAGAACAAATTGTGAGCCCAAACTATTTCGCCTGGCCATAGCGAGCATTGCTAGATATGATAGGTTTCACAGCGTGGCAACCTAGTCGTATAAGCTCTGGCTACGCAGCGCTCAATGTTCCAAGAACCTGAACTTGACTTGTTACGGCGGCCGCTACGTGACGTAAGTGGCATCCAAGCCGAGATGTGACGTACGCGTCGACGTCCAACCGGCTCGACATCTGTGGAATTCCCTCATGAGTAAGTACGTATGGTCCCGGCTGATCTAGGTTGTTCACAGGGAGAAAGAGGCACTTTCCCAGAATAAATCCTCTGGATAAAATTACCTCCGTGGACATCTGGCGGCGGCGCAATCCAGTGAGCTTCCTCTCAATGCCGCTAAGATGACGTGTACGATTCTCCGAGTGTGTGGAGGCCGATATTTTCATAAGAAACCGGGTAAGTGGTACTATATTGACGATTGAGTTCTAATTATATACGTCGGTATTTCACATGCCCATTGAGGACGCAGAAAGTCGATAAACCGTATACGACCCCACCGGTATCTTCCATATTGGTTCACATCCGACTGAGATATCACAAGTATACAATATATATCTGCATATCCAGACCTCCACATCAAAACCTTACTGATATATGGTCTTCCTCGTCGGCGGCATCATCACGAACCAAACTTCGCATGCTACGAGGAATATTGCCGGCAAAATCAGTTCCTCGATCTATGTGACTGATAGCGAATCCACGGCGTGATAGCGAATCGATGATGGTGATAGCGAACTGCGTTATCGAGATTGCGAGGATCATCGACGGAGCATGGCGGACAGGAATGATGACAGAGGTTTTGATGAAAACGCAAATGAACCACCGTCTCGAACTGTAGTTGGATAAGTTAGGAATTCAAAGGTTTAAACGGAACGCTATAACGTACATTGTTTAGGCCTATTAGAGTGTCTTAGAACACCAGAAGCTCCCGCGACAACAGCTGAAAGTAGCGCTCCATGCGACATGATCCACGATTGCTGAAGATAATATAGCAGTAGATAGTAAACTATAATGAGCCAATAAAGCGTCAGATTGAGGTCTAACTCTGCGCAGAAAGGGTCACATGCCAAATCAAGGTCGGTCCAGTACTGTTGCTCATACGTCCTCCACGTGTTTCACATGAGGCATGCAAACTGTATCTTCCGGACTACATCGCATTTGAGTTTAGATTTGCGAAGCTAGGGCTCGGAGAAAGTCGACCTGCGTGGAGGTATGACATCGAAGGGATGGTGCGATCTGAACAGCGAAATATGATGTTTCGTTTCTAGAAGTTTATCCAGCAATGTCGTATTTGATT
This sequence comes from Sphaerobolus stellatus SS14, assembly GCA_000827215.1. Taxonomy (NCBI): domain Eukaryota; kingdom Fungi; phylum Basidiomycota; class Agaricomycetes; order Geastrales; family Sphaerobolaceae; genus Sphaerobolus; species Sphaerobolus stellatus. The sequence goes on along the minus strand of KN837090.1, from coordinate 458,129 downwards.
ATCAGAGGGTAATCGGTGCAATATATGAGCATTGAGCGAAGAAGGTTTGTGTGGATGCTCGAGGCGAGGAAGGTATTGAGTTCTTAACACGGTGCCAATCGTTCATATTGGTCGCAAGGGGTGTTTATGGAGTATAGACCGTTTATCGCGTTAGCATCTTTCAAACCATAAGTCTACAGACACAGTTACAACGAGAGTACATGTACATGGGATGACATAACTCTGTCATGGGGTGTGATGTCTGCTGCGTCATACACATAGGGAACCTCCATTCGTTCATATATCAATACATTTCCTCGAGGAAGAATAACAAATGACTGAGATGGTGACAGTATTTCAGATAAATGAAGAGGACATGATAGCTAACGTACCTGCAACTGCAAGGAGGCTATCGTGCACGGTAGTAGTAGTACTAGTGATTTGCGGGCCCGGCTTGGGCTCGAAGCCCGGGCTCGGGCTCGGCTTTTCGAGGCTCAGGCTTCATGAAGGGTGAGGCCGAGCCCTACCGAAGGGCTCGGGCCAGGCTCGTCCCAGCTTGGGCTTGAGCCTTGAGCCTTGAGCCCAGGCTTTGAAGAATATTTTCAAAAAATAATAATTGGGGTAATAAAAGTCTAAATAAGCAAGTATTTACTAGCATCTTCATTATTTTCAACTCACACTTTTACTATTGACCTTGTTGTAGGTCTCACTGTCTTAATAGTGTAAGTTTCATCTCCTATACTGTAAAGACTAGGTCTTTACTTTGATTTAGTTAGATCACACCTGTGAGTGACTGTTTACAATTAATGTATTCAGCTACTATAAGTACAGGTATAAGTGACAACTGGT
>KN837090.1:420903-449137 GCA_000827215.1 Sphaerobolus stellatus SS14 | reverse complement strand
ATGAATGTGGTAGATTCAGTGAGTAAACGAGCTCATTTCATTCCTACGAACACCACTATCACTGCACTCGGAGCCGCGCGGCTTTACCTCAACAATGTCTGGAAGCTACACGGCCTCCCGAAGCAAGTCGTCTCCGACCGTGGTCCCCAGTTTGTCACCAAATTCACCCGAGAACTATACTGGATGCTAGGCATCAAGCTTGCTGCCACCACAGCCTACCACCCGCAAGCAGATGGACAGACCGAACGGGTAAACCAGGAGTTAGAACAATACCTGTGGCTTTTCGTTAACCAGCGGCAGGATGATTGGGACAAACTCTTACCCATGGCCGAATTCCAGTACAACAACCACGTCCACTCATCGACCCAGCACATGCCTTTCATGTTGGATTCCGGACGGAACCCACGCATGGGCTTCGAACCTCAACAACCGGCTTTGAGACTGGAGACAGTCAATGAGTTCAAGGATCGAATGCAGGAATCGTTGGAAGAGGCGAAAGCGGCTCTCACCAAGACCAAGGACGACATGGCGCAGTACTATAACCATCGAAGGACTCCCCCTCCGGAATATCAAATCGGTGACAAAGTCTATCTGAACGCCAGCGACATCAAGACCACCAGACCGTCTCAGAAACTCAGCCATCGTTACCTGGGCCCGTTCAAAATCATAGGCAAGCCCGGTCGACATACGTACAAGCTTGAACTTCCGCTCGGAATGAGGTGCATACACCCGGTCTTCAACGTCGTCAAGCTCTTGCATGCGCCCCCAGACCCAATTCCCGGACGGAAGTCGGATCCACCTCCCCCACCGGAATTGGTTGATGGAGAAGAGCATTACGAGGTCGAACAGATGCTGGATAGCAGGTTATTCCGTAATCATTTGGAGTATTTGGTCAAGTGGAAGGGTTATGGGTATGAGGAGAACTCATGGGTTGCCGAGCGGGATATGGCCGTGTGGGACTTGATCACACAGTTCCATCTCACTCATCCTAACGCCCCTTGTCGCATTCGCACCACAGCTTTCAACTCTCTCGATTTTCGACATCTTCGACATGTTCATGCGTCGAGGACGCCGCATTCTAGAGGAGGGGTGATGTCAGGGGACGCCTCTAGATTTCCGCCTGGAACCTTTCCATCCGGAACTACCCCTCGCGTCAACCACCCTCAAGGAGCGATTCCACGCGGGATTCACCCTCAGCACATTCATCAAGTCCTGTGGCCGGAGAGTGGGAGGTTTGGTTGGAGACAGTGGTCGTCTGGTGGAGGGTATATGCGTATATAGTCATAGCGCATGAGTGATGGGTTGTTTAGCGCCGATCAGCCGTCAGGGGCATTTCATTGTTTCTCCGTTTGTTTCCGTTTCCTTGTTTCCTTTTCATTGGTCGCTTTCCTTCCTTTATTGTTTCCAAGTTCATCAGACCATTGTTTATTTTCCTTTCGGGTTTACGACTCCGGTTCCGGACGGTATTTAGTGGGCTCACTCTGGCAGAGGCAATCCAAGTCTTTCTCTTTGGATTTCCCCTCTGCTAGGTGAGATTCCCGTTGCGTGTATATATTTCGTTTACTTATATACTTTGGATTTCCCCTCTGCTAGCTAGCTCTGCATGATGTCCACTTGGCTCTGAGGGTTGCCCTTACAAGTCACGCTTATCACAGTTTGCTGGCATACATGGAACACCCATACACCCACATCCCCAACTTAGTCCAAACTAAGTGGATTCACTAGAATCACACCTTCCCTAAGTATTGGCTTGGCTAAGTAGTCGAACATATCAAGTAAGTATCAAAGATCTGGCATTCACTTTTATTCAAGTGATACTGCTTGACTAAATACTACAGGTATTACTTACATGCACGGCAAACCCAAAGCCAACTGACGACGTCACGATGAGGAACAGTGACTCCTGCAAACTGGAAGCAACAACTTCATTCCATACCGACATCATATGGGGAGTTGTTGGGGAGTTCCTGTTATAAAAAATAATCTTTTAATTGATGACCATAGCCATTCCATCCGTGTTTCAGGTTTTAATCTCGGATTAGGAATGTTGGAGTTGTGCCAAGCCATCAAATGATTTTTGACGATATCTGAGGCGGCAAGTATTTCCTCCGGAGTGTATGTATACTGTTCAATCTCATCCGAAGCTGATCCAGAACCTTCACCGCCATTCATATAGAATTCCCAAGCGGCATCCACTGAATTCCAATGGGCTTCTGATCCATATGCAAAGTGAACAACACGCAACAATCTTGAAGTTTGTGGACGAAGCGTCGTTATGGTATGAAGCTCGAAGGCCGCGGATTGGGTAAGATGCCAACAATAACAGTTGGAGAGATGAAGCTCCTCGATCTGAGGGAAGTAGGAGAGTAACGATGCCAAATCCTGACTCTGGATTTTCAGTAAGTGCCGAGGTTCATACACAAGCGATAAAGACACTCACAGTACCCGCTACATGACCATGACGGTATCTATACGGATTGGAGCACTGGCGAGAGACAGATAACACTGTCATTGAGGGCCATAACTCCTTCCCCTTCTGCACTTGTTCAGGACCATGTACAAACGGCAGGTGTACATAGGAAACTTTCCTCATAGGTTTGTCTAGAGCAACAACATCTTCTATCCACAGGTTATCTCGTGTATCCCATAATTTTACAACCCTAAGGTTATCGGCAAGTGTTATAATATGACAGAGAACGCTTGCTGGACCATGAAATGAGGATAGATGATCTAAATTAACGTGTCTGAGCTTCGCGTAATCATTCATATGTAAGTGAACGGCCAGTTCAAATCCTTCAATTTGACCATTATCCATATTGTCGAGGATATCTTGTAGTTGTAGCATGAATGGAGAGTCAGCTGAGTGACTATCAAGATGAATGGCAACGTGACCGGCAGTTTGAAGTTTGTCAAGTGTAGGGTGTGGAATCCTGCTTAATATGTCTACATCGGATAGCGACACGTAGCAGATTGGAACATCAATAGCCAAAAGATCTATTATCCGCTGTAATCGTTGGGCCCCATGATGCAGATCTTCAATTAGGGGCATATAAAGCAGCTGACTCGTGGGTAGTACGACTTGCGTCGGATCGTTGCGCCATGATTGTCCTTGTACGTTGAACGTAATACAGTTGACCCCGGGAACCCATCCGAGTGGCTTGAAATCTCGATAGCCAGAGAGCGAAGCTGCTCTACGAGGAAGACGACGGGGTATGCCCTCATCCGCGAAGATATTGACACGTCCAAGATTAGGAGCCACACGGATGAGGTCCGATATCTCCTGATGTAAAGTTATTAGAAGGGGATAAAGCAGCTGGCGAAGAGAACTGCGTAGACCACTGTCATCATAATCTTCATACAGTCGAAAAAAAGGATTACGGAGACGCCAATTCGAATAAATTCGAGCAAGAGCCTCCGCTCCTGATTTAGAGTAGTCCAAGGTAACTTTCGCGAAGATTTCTCCCTCGCAAAATCCGGCCCAATGTTCAATGTGCATGTTTCGCATAGCTGAAAGGATGGTTTTGCTCTGGACACAGAATGCAATTCTTGACCTTGTGCGGTATATATGAACGAAACAGTTTCTTTTGCTCCTTTCGAAGGGTCCGTACGACGCTGAAAATGTTGCTGTTCCGAAGATGAGGGGGACGGTTGCCAATCTAACAAGATGACATGTTTCTGAGAGTTTGAGTAAGTCACGAAGCAGAAATATGTGTGACGCTATCTTGATCCAAATGTCGTACGGTAACTCTGGCATAGTAGATATAAGAGTGAGGGGGAGAGGCTGTAAATACATTTGTCAGCATGGCGATGCTTGCGATCGCGAGCGCGCGCCGGTTGCTATGTATTTATAGGTGTCTGTAAAAATAATGATAATTTAAATTGCCCTAAAAATGGAATAAGCACGATAAATGTTTGAAACGAATATGTGAAACTCATTAAAGCCTAAGATATTGTTAGGAGGTTGTTGAGTTTATACTCAATTTCTCACAATGCCTTTGCTCGAAATATTGGCCTCAACGTGCCGCGAGGGAATATAAGCAATAAATGATATGGACTGTGGATATAGTCCAAATTATAGAATGTACTTACCGTAGTCCTCCGTTCTTTCTAGCTTACCTGGTACTGAGCCTGATAAATGACCAGAAGGTATCAGAAAATTCGAACACCGTATCGAAATACTCTTGACTTGAGTTGTTTATTCCCCGATATTTAACGAACTACCAGGAAGAGTTTCAAACGTCGAAGAAAAGAATACCAATTACCGACTTACTATGATTCTGGCAAAATCTTTACACATGATAACTGCTCAAATTGAACAATTGTCCCAGTTTCGACATTCGTCGGCACGAAACGACGAATTAAGACCAAATAATTGGGATGAAGGACACTATGAAGTCTGAGTTCTGCCAAACGAAATCTGTGAAGTCTGTCTACTCTGATATATAGATGTAGCGAAGTCTTATCCATTACATAGGAATGGCAAAATGGTTCCAATCCTTCGAACTGGGCATTGTCCATATTATGGAAGAGATCCCATAGTATGTCCAACCGTAATCGCTGGGCCCGGGCGAATTCATTACCGGGCCGATAAATGGAAACTTGAGCGGGAGCTCGAATTTTTTCTAAGGTAGCAGATGAAAGCTGTGGCAATATCGTCCCATCCGACTAGACAGCGAATCGGTAATTCGATAGTATCTAAAAACTTCATGAAACCCCGCTTTGTTTGTTCCATTTTGTCCGGTTGTTCTCCCAGAGGCATCGAGAGCAGACGAGATATTGGCAAAATAATTTGCTTAGAATCCTCCCGTATGTATCCCTCAACCTCTAATTCCACTGAATTGCACTCAACTTGGTAATCCGTCGCCAAGGAAAGCACGACCATCGTTCTCCATATGTATGTGGCTTCCATCTTGGATCGAACTGTTTAGGCCGTTGAGGGTCTTCATCAAATACGGCGAAGGATCGCAGATTAGGAGCCAAACGAATTAGATCAGCGAGTTCCCGATATACAGCCACCATCAACGCATGAAGGTGTGTTCAAAGTGAAGTTGGCAGGTCTTCGTACGGAGGATGGCCTTCTTTTTCTAGAGCTGCAAAATAATCATTTGGTGTGTTGAACCTCCTTCCTTCCTAATTGTCATCCAAATATAACCATAAATACCAAACCAATGCGCAATTTACATATATCGTATCGCCGACGGAATAGTGGTATTCTTCACACATAAATTAATTTGTGCTCTTGTACGAAATAATTGTGCGAAACACTGTCCGTGGGTTCTTGTAAACTGACTGCCTGATCCTGCAAAAGTCACTGTTGGGAAAATGACAGGGATGGTCGCCGACCTGACGACTCGACAAGTCTGTGAGAGACAGAGTAGCTGCCAACGGTAGTTCTTCTGCTATTCGTATCCAGATGTCATAGGGTGATTCTGACATGAATGCGTAAAGGATGAATCAGTGTAGTCGTGGCCAGCATAAAGTGATTTATATAGGCGCAGAAAGCGATGCTTCCCGATTTCATAGCCTTGCTGTGTGGGAGACGAGTGACTTTTTGGTGGCGCTATTACACGTATGTCATAAGTACTGCTTACAACATCCCCGAAGTAACGTCGCCGAGGCCATGATGCATATAATAAGACTGTATTCTTGACGTCTGTATATCGCCCATTCCTTTATTTATTTCAATCCATGAAATCCATAAATGAGCGTTGCATACCAGTTAGATAAGGGAACCGAAGAATTTTAGCATTTGCTAGATGGTGCGATGTTTAGCCTCTATTGGACTACAAATAGCTCCACAGCGCAATAAAAAAGACGTTACTTAAACGAAATAATATCCGGAGAAGTCCAAAGACCGATTACAGGCCTTGCTTATTTCATCGAATGTCCTCATATATCGGCTCTCAATAAGATGTTTCTACACATCCAGGTTCCAATATTCGGTGGGTGATATTCAATGTCGTCCAGCAAATCATCAGGTCTCCATCGCCAAGGAAAGTTCTGCCAGTGTTCTCCAAATTCAGAGGGCTTCCACCGCAATGACGGCGACAGATTCGAAAGTATCAGTTATGAATGGAGCAGATCTAGACCACCGAAATTCTTGAACGACTTCGGAACTTTAATCTCAAACATTAACTTTATAATTTACTAGCGTACACGGCTTCTTCTCATGCTACAGCTTCTGCCTTATTTACAACTTGGTCTTCTCGCTCTTCTTGACATACGCAATACCATTACCCAAGGATTGCTAATAAAAGAGTTAATTGGAAACTCTTCGATATCAATTCGAATTATTCACCTTTCCAGAGGTCAAGTTCTTCGTGACAAATGTCAATTCGGTAGTTCCGTTAGGGCCTGGGCCAACCTCCCAGACGTAAGTCTCGATTTGATCTACAATAAATTCGGGTTGAGTATCATAAAGATTCATAATACAGAGAACGACGTACCTCCAAGCTTAACAGGGCTGGTGAACCTGCAACCAAAGCCCTTCAAAGCCTCTGCATCATTAGCACCGACTGCAGCGAGGATGCCACGGGCGACAAAGCCGAATGTCGCCAAGCCGTGCAAAATGGGACCACCGAAACCAGCAGAAATACCAATTGCAGGTTCTAAATGAGATATAAAATAAGAGGGAGCTCAAATAGCGAGACAATATAAGGAATACGTGCCGATGTGCAAAGGATTATAATCACCGCTCAAACGGTAGATAATAGCCTGCTCTTCCGAAATGCCTTGCTTGAAGACATATTGCGGTTTTTGATCCTTTGGAACGGGCTTGGCACTTGGAGCACCAGCGATGGCTTTGCTGAATGGCTTTCCGTATCCCTTGGCACCGACGTTGAAAGAAGAGGACTAGGCGAATAATAGTTCAATCCCAATCACATGAAGAGAAGTCGATTTGGAATACTTACATACATCCGGGCATATGGTTGGTCATTTCCATCGACCAATATAGTTTCTTGATCAACAATGATACCTCTCTCTGAAGGAAAGCGAAGGTCAAGCAAAGTATAGCTCTGAGGAGCGATAGCACGTACTGTTCTCATGAACACCGACCAACTTGCGCTTTAACTTGAAGCCAGGGGTGCTCACAACGGGAAGTGGTTTGATAATCTCAATAAATTGAGATCCGTGAACCTAGACTTTCATGAATACGGGATGGCAGGAACGTAGGAAACACGTACCACGCGGTCAGGGTTAAACTTGGGAAGGCCTTCTACACCTGAGCCACGTCCGCCGACCATCTTGCGGAAATCAACAACATCATTGCTATCCACTAGAAAACGAAGGTATATAAACATTTTATGTTTGGGGAAGAGTGTGCGTGTGTACTTGCACTTGAAAGGTAAGACGACCGGGTATGTTGGGAATGCAGCGAAATTGGCGTCTGAATCAGAGTTGTAGGTTATTTATTTTGTTTCTAAATAATCACTAACCAAGTTCTGAGGGACGAATGGGAGGTCAAGAACAGAAATGACTTCAATGGTGTCGTGTGAACGTACCGTAGACGAAACGCAAATCGTCCTTCTTTGCCCCAATACCAACGGCGTAAATCAGAAGATCCCTCTTGTTCCAAGTAACCTAGCGATTTCCAGGTGTTCAACATAGCGTAAGGAAGATGATATAAAGAACATTCAGGGATGGAAAATGATATAAAGATCATTCAGGGATGGAAGGTGCAGATCACTACACGTCAGCGCAAGTTAGACGGCAAAGAAATACAAGCACTTACGGGCTGGGAAGGGGATTCATGACCGACTGCTTTGACAAGATCGACAGACATGATAGGATGTGGTTGAGAATAGAGCCGTGGCTTGAAGGATACGCTGAGCTTAAGAATCCGGATGTCGGGGTGAGAAAGACCGGCGTGCCGAGTCACGTGGAATCAGCGATCATGTGTCACTGCCACTCGAAAGATAGTTCAAGCCTTGTCACTAGTCGATCATCCCTAGATTCAGAATCCTATTAATTTATAGTCCAGCGTGAATTGAACATGAAGTCATGCACAAAAATCGATACTTTGGAGTTCATAGTGCTGTGTGCGAAATGAATGACTATTTGAAATTGACGGTGACGCCATTACGCGTAAGGATGTCGTGAGTATCTACAACAGGCCTGAAGTATTTAATTTCAAGTAACGTCAACGAGGAAGTAATGTGTGTAGTACATTATTATTGACATCTGAGTATCGAATATTCTTTATTCATCTCAATCCGTGAAGTCCCTAAATGAGCGTTGCAAACCAGTTAGATAAAGAAAAGTAGTGCTTGCTACGTCGTGGGATGTTTAGCCTGTATTGAACTCTAAATTCCTACACAACGCGATGAAGAGGGCAGAACTTGAATCAAATAAATATTCAGACCAAAGACGTAAGAACGATGACCGACCTTGGTTCCATTGAATATCCCCATATATTGGCTCCCAAATAAGACATTTTCCCCTTGCCGACCACTCCTTTCAGAGCAGACCACATCCCATCTGCAACATTCGGTTAGGGTATACCAGTGTTCCATTTCTTCCAGCCAGTCATCAGTATCTCTACACTCTTCGCCACTTCCTCGGGAGAGAAGCAGATATTCGGTGATGTAGGAAGTCGGACGTCAGATTCCCAAACTGCGTCCGACGCGTTCCAATATGCCAACGATGAATCCCAAAAAGTGATCACTTGTAACGCCGAATGGTGTGGAGGTGGTGTTGTACGGAGGTCGAAAGCTGTATTTTGATTGAGAGTGTGAGCGCGGGAACGGGAGGTAATGTGAAGCGTTTCGAGGTCAGACCAAGGCGAAAGGATGTTGAATACGTCGGAAAAAGATATCTGGAGTTCCACAGTGAGTCGCTGTTTCAATACAGATTGTCAATGAATCAATTCAACGTACCGAAACGGCAGGCTTAAGCACATTGTTCAGCTTAGTAAATGAGCAATCAAAGTAGAGCTCCTTAACGGAAGGGCATATATTCGCCGTTTGTTGTATCGCTTCCGCTGTGAGACGAGGCTCCCAGTAAAATCCAAGATGGTATACCTGCGGCATCGGTTCTGGTGGTAATATGAATGAAAGGCCATCACCTTGCCAAAACAAAGGGCAATCTATCATATATATAGCCCGTAGGTTGGGAGCTAACGGGATGATTTTATACAGAACTCTTGATGGTACATTATATGAAGGTGGTGCAAATTGACGTTCCATGAACCCGTCCAATTATTGCTCATAATTGAGCTGAAGATCAAGAGGTCAAGTTGCAAGCTTTTGAACGGCGCGCTTGCCAGATTCTCGAGGATGTTCCATAGACTCTCCTCAGGTTGGCTACAAAGCCAATAAACATAAACTTGAGAAGCAATTCGAAGTTTTGACAGAATAGCAGGTGATAGCTGTGGCAATAACACCGCATGCAACGATGCAGCGCGAATTGGTAAGTCGATCGTGTCGAGAAAGGCGATGAGACTCTTTTCTTGCTATTTCGCCGTGTCCGGTTGTTTATCCAGAGGCGTTGAGAGTGGAAGAGGTGTAGACAAAATAACTTGTGTGGGATCCTGAGGACGCAAATGTCCCCTAACATCCAACTCAATCCAATTGTACCTCAAGCTAGTTCCCCATCGCCAAGGGAAGCTCGACCAGTGTTTTCTGAATTCAGAGGGCTTCCACCGCATATCAAAGTGGCTAGGTCGTTGAGCTTCTTCATCGAAGACGGTGACAGATTGCAAAATAGGAGCCAAGCGGATAAGATCCGCAAGGTCCTGATATACGACCGTCTGAAATTTATGAAGGCTTCGTCGAAACGAAGTTGGTGAATCTTCATATGGAGGCGGAGGAGGGCCGTCACTTTCCACAACCGCAGAGTAATCAGGAAGATGAAGAAGATCCGTCGAGCCTCCTTCCAAGTTCTGCCTCATCCAAATGCCGTTAAAGATCCCAGACCAATAGATAATCCGCACGTGTCGTATCGCCGAAAGAATTGCCTTATTATGTGTACATAACGCAATCAATGCTCGTGTGCGATATAACTGGAAAAAGCATTGGCCATGAGTTCTTGTAAAATTTCCGCCTGATCCCGCAAACGTAACCGTTCGGAAAAGAACAAGGATAGTCGCTAGCCTGACGATTTGACATGTCTCGGAGAGATTGAGTAAATCCTGACGAACCGTTATCTTGTCAGCTATTTGGATCCGTACGTCGTAGGGTTCTGTCATCGATGAGTAGGTCGGGGTAAGAGCGCTAAGGAACAATGCGATGCCGAGTTCGAATTGGCTGAGTTGCCGAATGCACGAAGGAGGAGGTGGGGTAGGTGATACTCAAAGCGGAAAATGCGCGGCGCGGGAGACTAGCGAGTCTCAGATTAGCAGACGGACTCCTCGATAGCGTCGAGGAACGTATCTTGCGAAGGTTTGACTGGCGAGTGGGATATCAACGGTATCCCTCTCCTTCCTCCTTAAACCCGGGCGGCGGGTGATCCCACAAGGCTGCGCATCCCCGGTGACTGCCAATAGCACGCCTCCGGCGCAACCTTGAACCGGCCGCGTGAAGTGTAGAGGAGGAAGGGAAGCGGCAATGCGGGTCATGGCGATGACATGATGGGCGCCTCGGCCAATTCGCTCTATGTAAACAATAATTTAAACCTGACATAATTACCCCGTCATATCGGATCAAGTTACATTCAGCATTAATTAAGAATGGAAGAAGTACTTCGCTTCAAAAAGAACGTGATTTATTATCACAGCTTGAATGATCGATGCCCCACTTTGAACATACCAGCTTAGACTGAATTTCCACTAAACGTGCACCACCACTCACTTATCTGTCAAGTAACGCACCTTGTGTGTATATGGTGCACTATTATCATTATTCCCTTACATTCTTCCTATAAATTATTCAGCGGCTGCCCTTATTGAAAAACTAACTTTGGTATTGATGTCAGCTCTTCGACATCGAATATCCGTGCCTAAAGCTCGACATGCTGGTCAATTCTCCAACCCATCCTTGTATTTACATTACTACCCCTGACTATACTATCTAGATGTACTGTCTTTTTTCTTCAATCAAACGGTTAAAGCATAAAATAAAATAATATTAATGAACGTATATACATTGCTTCGCATACAAAAATAAAACCTTATGAATCATTGTCTATGTACATATCACTCTTCAACCTTGCTTCCTAGGACACCAATGAACAGAGGTGGATGTGACGGCGAGTCGACCGGCATGCTTGATTGTACTTGCGGCGTCGTCGTCTGGTCATCCCCAATCCACACACACACCAAGTACAGTCCGTCCATACAGACTGTAGTTGAAGGTGTGGATGGTGAGAATGTGCGAATGGTCAACCTGACCGCTTTCGATGTACCGTCAACTCACCATTCTCCATCCGCGTGTATCTGATTGGAAAATCAGACCTCAAGTACAGTCCGTTCTTGCAGACTATAGTTGAAGGCTTGGATGTGCTGATTTTGAGAACGGAAAGAAGCGCAGTCGCTGGAGAACTGCAGAGCTGCCTGACGTGGCGTGAGGAGGGGATGAAAGTATGTGATGCTTACAGATCATCGGCTAACACTCTTTTCCCTTTTCTGTTTTACTTCCGATTCACAGCCGTATATCAACCACTCACTTTATGTACATAACTTTAGCTTAGTTTCCCTCTTAAAATCTACGTTGGATTTAACTAGTTCCTCTAGTTCCTCGAAACTCGAAGTTCTCGCGGTGCGGCCTTGGATCGGAAGTAATTTGCGTACTACTTGCCACTTCGACTAATACTACAACTTCTACCCATCGCTGACAACAAACTCCTCCATCGTCGAATGACGAGGTAAACGCTCCACACGACGCCGAAGCGTATCCTATCCATGCGAAGCATAGTAACGATAGTAGCGACGGTATGATTGTCGTTGAGGCTAGGGATGGCAAGGGTCACGAAAGGACATTGAAGAACCTGCATGTACAGATTATTTCCATTGGTACGTGTTCGTTATTTGATCTTTCAAATTGGGTGTAACATTATGCATGTGGTGTGATCGAAACTGGTCGGTTCTTTGAAAGTAACTGATCTTTGGCAAATGGTGGGCTTGCTGTTGGGTTACCTCGTGGTATGTTCCATCTTTGTTGGAGGTACGTACTCTCGTCTCGTCTTCGTCGACTCTTACTATCTTATTAGCAGTTATTATGTCGCTCAGAAGCATATCCTATTCATGCGAATTGAAGTTAGAGAAGTGGTTTGATGGGAAGCTCGCTATGAAAATGTACCCATCTCTTGGAGCTATGGAGCTATACTAAGTAGCCGACATTATGATTCCCTATGCTACCAACCATAATGCTTGCCAACTTTCCTGATGTAGGCATGCCTATCCTATCCACAAAGCCAGCCGCCTCTCCCTCGCCACTCTGTTAGCCTCCTCAACCAACTCCGAATTTTCCTCCGACACCCTCAACCCCGTAACATCCACATATCCCCACTTAGTTGTATGCAATGCTATGACAAACGCATGTGGATCAAATAACATAGGATCCTTAATCATTATGCGTGGTTGCCCGAATCTCTTAGACCACGCGGGCTGGAAACGCAGGAGGGTAAGCACCGTTGCTACTGGCCCGTCGAGTTTTAGATAGACGAGTTTGGGCATCCGGTGAATTGTGGCGTCGACAGCGAGCTCTTCTTCTTCGGAACGGGTGAAGACGTTAGATTCGAGCGTGAGACTTGTTAGATTTGGTCCAAAGTCAAAGAGCCAGGCTTTGAGTTCCTTGTTGCTGATGCCTCTGATGGATATGAGCGCGACGAGTTGTAGAGTGTCTTGGGAGGAAGCAGTCATTGCCTGCAGCTGAGCCATTGATAAGAGTCCCTGTTCGAACCTGATTTCATCCAGCATACATTGTGCGGGGGCGAATCCGTCCTCTGCAAAGGGTTCGCTGGCGCTGGGCGAACCAAACTTATACACCATAGCCTGCCGAAGTTTTGGCCAATGTGCAAAACATTTCGTCAACTGCGCTGCATTGAGGCTGGTCCTTTCAGGATTCTCGGTATCCTCCGAAGTGTATTCGGAATACTGCTTGAAGATACGAAGCTCGGTCATCTTGCGAAGTGCCTCAACAAATCCCTCCGCTAATACAACGCTAACGTCTATCACCGTCAAGCTCTTCATATTCGGCGCGGTCTCCAATATCGTCAGCGCATCGCGGGGCTGCTGAGAGAACAGGATCCCTTTACCGAAGCAGTCCGGTGAAAACCGCTTGATATATCTTCCCATCATGGGGTTAACTTCTAGCGCCTTCGCAAGTCCTCCAATATCCAGCCCGTTGCGCGATTGGCTCTCGAAATCCTCATAGACGACCCTCAACGCAATCTTCCACGCGCAGCACACCAGACTCATAGCCACCAAGCCATTTCGCCAGTTGTCATAATAACAGCCATCGCGCGCTACTATAGAGAAAATGTTATACAGAATCTCCGGAGGCGGTTGAATGAAGATTGGCCGTCTCTCGGAGGGCAGTAAGATTCGAATTCCATGCGTCGGCGGGCCCATCGGTGCAGGAAGGGCACAGACGATGCTGGAGGGGTTGTTAGGCTTTAAACGGCCCCGCAGTCCGGCGTGCCGCGTGGCCAGGAAGAGAACGCAGGACGGCGAGTGCACCGTTGTACGTTGTGTGTATTCGTATAGTAGTCTGTGAGTATCGGCAATCTGGAAAGGTCTGGTCGAAGTCTCCGTACCCACGAACTTGATTGTTGCACTGGACCATGTTGCATTGCTCAAGTTAATGAGCTCAAAAATGAGGGTGTAGAGGCATAGGCCATCGTCAGAGGGAGCTTTGTCACCGACAACATCGTCTTCGTTTTCTAAAATTCCTGTCTCATCAAGTTCTTCATCATCTGGCTTGCTCCTGGGACGACGTACTTGGATCTCCTGCCAAAGGTACTCAGATGACCATCCTATTCGGAGTGGTTCAACCAAACATACTTACCGCTTTCGCAAAATCATCATCATCCTCAACCTTCCTAGCAATCACAACAACACGAACTCCAGAGTAATACGCCTCTGCGCCCTTTTCCAGTGTGCAGTGGATGGTAAAGGGAGAGGTGTTGTAGCTCCGGTTAGGACCTTCGTATTCGTAGTGGAAAGCAGAGCATGGTGAGATTCCCGAAGAGATGTCTTCCATTCTAGAGATAGAGCGTGAATGACAGAGATAGGAGTGGGAACGTATATGGGTGGCTGAGGCGCGATATCATCGCACCACGTAGAAGCGCCCGTTGATGCTTCCGTCCGCTAGTTATCGCGGACACTGCCTCAAGCTTTCCTCTGCATCACTTAGTTAGAGAAGGCACCTAGCACCTAGTTTGAATACTGTAAAAATTCGGCTATAGGAGCGCTTCTATTTTGCGGTGTACATTTCATGATCAGCCAGTCATCTACATGAAACGACCGCAGGTGTGTTTGGTCGGGAGTGCCTTTTATGGATAGTCTATAGGTCCACATGGATCCCCGTTGCCTTCGTTATACACGCGTTCGGCGACCAGGACCTGTATCATCCTTGCTCAAAGAACCGAATACCTCCTTATAATCTTATTGCAAAGAGGCTCCAACCCTACAATATCACTGGAAGCATTGAGGTGTTTTCCTCAGATGAAAACTTTAGGAAACTTGTGAAAATGCACCCCATTTTCACAGTATTTTTTCATTAACTGCAGAAAAATCTTAATAAAATTGGGTTTTCTGTCACTGTTTGGAAAAACATTGAGAAAATGGGGCTGACCTCTAATGTTTTCCTCATAATTTCTTTGCGAGAAAACCTCATTGCTTCCAGTGTATATCCGAGGGGCCTATTCACATACGAAGCTCTCACCAGTCCGAGGGTTTGCACAGTTTTGGGCAATGGCGGGCACACTGAGCAGAGTTTCTTTTCCTGCACGTATTTCCTGCTTTACACCCCAAATGTATACATTTTCTTATATAGGATATCTACTAGAATGAGTATTCTTAACCTTCCTATTGAAATCCTAGATCATTGTTACCTCCAAACCATCCCGCGTGGCAACTGATTTCCACCATTCCGATGTCCCCATTTAAACATCCTTATATTACCCATTCACCGTACCATGCCCTCTTATGCCTGCGGCAGGTGTCCTTTCACGGTCCACCTCGAAACGGTCATAGCAGTCATCACTGCGTTCGATTCCGAAGCTGTATATGATGATAATCGTCGCATACCATCGATGTATCTTTGGCCTTCCTACTACCTCTTCCAGAAGCGCTATCGACGACACATCTTGCCAGCTTTGCTACGCTGGTTCAACAATTTTCACCCATCCTCAAGCTAAGGTTCGGATGCTACAACTGCTTAGGAGAAGCCCATTAACACTCCTGAATCGATTATCTTGATCGAACGTGCTGTTTCCGTCGTTGATTTTCCCTACCACGTATAACGTACCACCAGACCAAGCAAGACGCCAACACAAGGGAACTTCAGTTATCCGCGAACTTCGCATGTGGCCGTTCGTACTCGATCTCGATATTTACTTGCGTCTAAAGTCCCCAACAGCTTCACATTGCGGATACTGGATTGCTTACGCCTGGAAGCGTAGGGTTAGGAGATGACACATGGGACGTGCTGTCCAGGCAGCTTTCGACCAACGACAAGATGTTAGGGATGAAGGATCTTACTATATTCTCCGTTCTCAATCATAACTCGTTTGAATATCATGACGGATCCGATGGAAGTTCCTTTACCGGGAACGGTCCTTGGCCTGCGCCTGTGTCGTCTGTAAGGGAGTTATGAACTATAGACTACCGGCGGACGACGCCAGGCATCCATATTCAAGCTCTGGAAGACATAGAAGGAGTTCGACATGCTAAATGATGGAGGAGATCGTCGTCTAGTCATGGATCAGCCAAGTATGTATATAAGTCATCTTCTAGGAAGCTTCTATCCCCATTCAACTCCGTTTAAGGTACCCTAAGCCGCTGGATTCACCGTTTAGGTTGGATGCAACCTATCTAATGTTCGTACGTCAGGTAGAGGTTTTGGAACGTTTCAAGCTATGTATTAGTCTCTCTAATACACCTCTCCAGTGGAAGATGGATACAGAATGACCCTGACAGAGCTCATCGAAAGAACTCAAGAAGTCGTCGCACGCAAGGTAGAAGGGGATGTCTGGTTCATAACTGCCAGGGCTCAGAGAGCCAGCGTTCAGCCCAAACTGGATTTCTTGTTCAAGCGAGTCACGCACAATCCTTAACGATAAAGTTGGAATGCAACGTGCAGGCCTACGAAATTCTGCAACAAAAAGGTCTCTGAAGATTTTCCAATGCGCTGGAGGAGTACAAGGGCACCCACGCGGCCGCGGTACATACCGAAATTCGCAAATATGTGGATGGATTGAACTTCAGCAAGATGAGCAAAGCGAATGCTGAGGAGAAGGTGATCGAGCTGATTACAAATATCGAAAACCCGGTCTTTAAGCCTTGCGTCTTCTAGCTTATGTAAATAACTTGTCATCGCGTGTAAATCATAGATATAAGTAGGTCGTTGTATTCCTACATTGTCAGACAATCTGGAGAAATGAAGTTGTTAAACATTAAGCTCGAACAAAGTTCCCTGAAGGCGAGCGTACCGACCATCCATGCTGTCCATTACAAATTTAAAATGAGAGAGGCTGTCCGCGTGTCACTGGCATTCTGAGCAGATTCCATCGGCAAGTTGAAGGCGGGTTGAAGCCTGTTGTACAATGAGTCTTTAGAACCGAGAGCAAGGTATACGACAAATACACATACCTTTGAAAGTGGCAGATCTTTGTGTCTATTGATGCCTTGAAGACTATAGTGTTGAGTAAACGAGGCGGATAAAGGGAAATCTGCAGCCATATCCGGGCTATTGTCGTCACATCAATATTAAAGCGATGACTGGATGCACGCAACCATAGCTTATAGGATGACTCAGCGACAGAGTACATGGTTTAAATGGTGCACTGACAACAAGCTACAAGGCGAAGTCCACACACATCGCAGTGCTGCAAAGCCCAGAGATTCTCCAATAGCTGGTGCACATCGGCGAGGTTTTCGACTGGAGCCGGGGATGTTGGATGATGGGTCGATCGACAGCCTAGACTCAGCTTTGGAGTAGTGCGTATTGTGACTGCTTCCCACGAATAGTGGCATATGTGTATAGTCTTAAGGACATATGGAGTTGACTTGACTGCTTAGCACCAAGGGCTGGTGGCTTAGTGGTAAAGCATCTAGTCTAGATAACAGATGGTCCCAGGTTCGATTCCTGGCCAGTCCAATCTTTTCAACAGGGGAGTGGACTTGTAATCAGGGTCCGGGCCCTACCTTCAATGGCAAAGTACTCGCGATTGCTCAGGTCATAGGAAATACATTATGAGTCATGCAGGACTGTTACGACAATGGGAGCAAGGTTGAAGAAGGGGAGAGAGGTGAAGATGGGGAAAGGAACCTGATGGAGAGAGAAAGACATCGTGATATCAGATGGACGGAAGAGCAGAGGCGAAGCGTAGCAGCACACCCTCCGACATCAAACCTTCGTTCTCACAATAACATTATCTTTCAAATCCGAGCAGTGTTCACCATGGAGCTCGCACCCAAAATTACCCAGCTATCTTGCATCCATCGTCGTTTTCTGATAATTGCCAGCGAACGAAGCTTTGTATTCGCAAGAACAGCACCGCGGTCCTCGTCCCGAGCACCTGAATGGCGAGTAATTACCATCTTTTCACCTCAAATAAGCAATGGCATAAAAACACATAAACAATGAACTAAATATTACGATGCAAGTCAGCCATCAGGGAAACAGAATAGCAGGATGGGATGAGACCAGCTCAAAGGAGAGGAAAAAGATAAAGATTTATAGATTTCGGCCTTAATTTTTTGAGGAAGCAGTCGGCGGGGTATCCATCAGTGATGGTGGAAAAAGTCGTCCAGGCACGTCCGGCCGTCCAGACTGATCCTGGCTGTCTGGCGCTGTCTAGGCCGTCCAAATTTACTATGAGGTCGTCCCGGATCACTCCAGACGAAACGCCCATTACTGATGTCTTGAAGTCGGCGATGCCTACAATTTGCTAAGACAAAGACGAACGGATAGTAGGCCGAATCGACCGATTGGAATGGATGTGATGAGATGAGATGAGAGGCAGGGCCCACGGATAACGTGATGGTGAGTCATTCGTGACGAGCTTCGACCACATGGCAACCTTAACTAGCCTCCCATTGATATCCTTAGTCGTCGACGGGGGCCAGGCACCAATTCGATGATACTGTACGCGCCAACGATAACAATGTTAGTCTGATACTATCGCAAAGAAAAAGCAAACAACGTGAGCATTCTAGCCAATAGAAGAAATGGTATCAGCAGAGGAATCGTCGTAAACAAATAGAAAGTGAAGATAACATGATCTTGCATCGTTTCTGGATAAATGAATGAGCAATATTGGAAAGCTGCGGGCATCAAGTGAAAATCTCCGCTACTAGAACTAGCCAAAAACAAAGAAATAAATACAAGAGACGTAGGCGTCGTTGTATAGCCTTTGGAGCCAGCAATATCCACCGGAATTCTACTCAAATGTCGAGGAGAAAATGATGAAAACAAATTAGTGGGAAGTGGCTAACCATCCTGTGAGAACTTGAATATCCGTTGGATAGGAAATGGCCTCGCGAGGGAAAGAAAATACAAAGACGCAGACGTTGTGTATAATTTTTCGTAACCATAAATATCCAACGGAAACGATCGCCAAATGGTGAAGGAAATTGTGTGGGAAATCTAATCGGCGTGAAAATACCACAATATGTCACCCGAAGAAGCACATGTAAAGCTACCTCGGGCTAGGCATGATCCGCTGGGGTTGCCATTCATAAGAAAAAAATTCTGCCAGAGAGTGTCCTTACTAGACAGGGCGGTGATAATACTGTGGGATCAAAGGTGATTTGGAGCGTTTGAGAGGGGATTATCCACAAGAAAAGGCCATCCTTGAGAAACACGTGGAGAATAATACGCACTGCACAAAGACGAACGCAAAGGTCGAGGGAAGAAAGTAGCATAGTAATAATAAGAAGACTGTTAGACCTTTAACGTACGAACGTCGATCAAGGGGGGAAAAAGTCGGATGATCTTCTAATAGGGTACATTGCTTCCTCCAGCCAAAGACGAATAATAAGAATGACCGATAGAATAACCGAGTGCCTATGAGTACATTATTCTCGACGTCTGAGTATCGAATATTTTTATTTATCTTAATTCGTGAAGTCTCTAATGAGCGTTGCATACCATTTAGGTGAGGAAAAGTAGTGTTTGCTACGTCGTGGGATGTTTAGCCTATATTGAGCTCTAAATACCTACACAACGCAATGAAGAGGGCAGGACTTGAATCAAATAAATATCCAGACCAAAGACGTCAGACCGATGACCGACGTTGGTTCCATTGAATATCCCCATAAATCGGCTCCCAATAAGACATTTTCCCCTTGCCGACCACTCCTTTCAGAGCAGACCACATCCCATTTGCAACATTCGGTTGGGGAATACCAGTGTTCCATTTCGTCCAGCAAGTCATCAGTATCTCTACACTCTTCGCCATTTCCTCAGGAGAGAAGCAGATATTCGGTGATGTAGGAAGTCGGACGTCAAACTCCCAAACTGTGTCCGACGCGTTCCAATATGCCAACGATGAATCCCAAAAAGTGATCACTTGTAATGCCGAATTGTGTGGAGGTGGTGTTGTACGGAGGTCGAAAGCCGTATTTTGATTGAGAGTGTGAGCGCGGGAACGGGAGGTGAAGTGAAGCGTTTCGAGGTCAGACCAAGGCGAAAGAATGTTGAATACGTCAGAAAAAGACATCTGGCGTTCCACAGTGAGTCGTCGTCTCAATATAGATTGTCAATGAATCAACTCAACATACCGAAACGGCAGGCTCAAGTACATTGTTCAGCTTAGTAAATGAGCAATCAAAGTAGAGCTCCTTAACGGAAGGCCATATATTCGCCGTTTGTTGTATAGATTCTGTTGTGAGACGAGGGTCCCAGCAAAAGCCAAGATGATATACCTGCGGCATCGGTTCTGGTGGCAATACGAATTGAAGGCCACCTTGCCAAAACAAAGGGCAATCTATCATATATATAGCCCGTAGGTTGGGAGCTAACGGGATGATTTTATACAGAACTCTTGATGGCCCATTATATGAAGTAAGGTGGTGCAGATTGACGTTCCATGCACCCGTCCAATTATTGTTCATGATTGAGTTGAAGATCGAGAGGTCAAGTTGCAAGCTTTTGAACGGCGCGCTTGCCAGATTCTCGAGGAGGCTCCCGAGGCTCTCCTCAGATTGACTGTAAAGCCAATAAACATAAACTTTAGTAGCATTTCGAAGTTTTGACAGAATAGCAGGTGATAATTGTGGCAATAACAGTGCATGCAACGATGCGGTGCGAATCGGTAAATCGATCGTGTCGAGAAAGGCGATGAGACTCTTTTCTTGTTGTTTCGCCGTGTCCGGTTGCTTATCCAGAGGTGTCGAGAGTGGAAGAGGTGTAGGCAAAATAACTTGTGTGGGATCCTGGGGACGCAAATGTCCCTTAACATCCAATTCAATCCAATTATACCTCAAGCTAGTTCCCCATCGCCAAGGAAAGCTCAACCCGTGTTCTCCGAATTCAGAGGGCTTCCACCGCATATCAAAGTGGCGAGGTCGTTGGGCTTCTTCATCGAAGACGGTGACAGATTGCAGATTAGGAGCCAAGCGAATAAGATCCGCAAGTTCCTGATATACGACCGCCAGAAGTTTATGAAGACATCTTCGAAGCGAAGTTGGTAACTTTTCATATGGAGGCGGAGGGTGACCGTCACTTTCCACAAGCGCAGAGTAATCAGGAAGATAACGAAGATTCGTCGAGCCTCCTTCCAAGTTCTGCCTCATCCAAATGTCGTCAAAGATCCCAGACCAATAGGTAATCCGCACATGTCGCATCGCCGAAAGAATTGCATTATTATGTGCACATAACGCAATCAATGCTCGTGTGCGACATAACTGGGAAAAGCATTGGCCATGAGTTCTTGTAAAATTTCCGCCTGATCCCGCAAACGTAACCGTTCGGAAAAGAACAGGGATAGTCGCTAGCCTGGCGATTTGACATGTCTCGGAGAGATTGAATAGGTCCTGACGAACCGTTATCTTGTCAGCTATTTGGATCCATACGTCGTAGGGTAGTTCTGTCATCGAAGAGTAGGTCGGGGGCAAGTTGAAGGTGTGAGAGAGCGCTACTAGTAGGGAACAATGCGATGCCGAGTTATAATTACCCCATCATATCAGATCAAGTTATATTCAGCACTAATTAAGTATGGAGGAAATGCTTCGCTTCAAAAAGAACGTGATTTATTATGACAGCTTGAATGATCGATGTCCCACTTTAAACATCAACATCCAGACTGAATTTCCACTAAACGTGCACCTCGTCCCGTGCACCTGAATGGCGAACAATTACCATCTTTTCACCTCAAATAAGTAAGGGTGTAAAATTCATAAACAGTGAACTAAATATTACGATGCAAGTCAGCCATCAGGAAAGCAGAATAGTACAGGGATAGGATGAGACCAACTCAAAGGAGAGGAAAAAGATAAAGATTTATAGATTTCGACCTGAATTTTTTGAAGAAGTAGTCGGCGGGGTATCTTGAAGTCGGCGCTGCCTACAATTTGATAAGACAAAGACGAATGAATAGTAGGCCGAGTCGACCGATTGGAATGGACGTGAAGAGATGAGATGAGAGGCAGAGCCCACGGATATCGTGATGGTGAGTCATTCGTGACGAGCTTTGCCCACATGGCAACCTTAACCAGCCTCCCATTGGTATCCTTAATCGTCAACGGGGGCCAGGCACCAATTCGATGATACTGTACCCGCCAACCATAACAATGTTAGCCTGATACTATCACAAAAAAAAAGTAAATAACGTGAGCATTCTAGCCAATAGAAAAAAAATGGTATCAGCAGAGGAATCGTCGTGAACAAGTAGAAAGTGAAGCCAACATGATCTTGCATCGTTTCTGCATAAATGAATGAGCAATATTGGAAAGCTGCAGGCATCAAGTGAAAATCTCCGCTGCTAGAACTCGCCAAATATAAAGAAATAAATACAAGAGACGTAGACGTCGTTGTATTATCTTTGGAGCCAGCAATATCCAGCGGAAATTCTACTCAAATGCCGAGGAGAAAATGATGAAAACAAATTAGTGGGAAGTGGCTAACCATCCTGTGAGAACTTGAATACCCGCTGGATAAGAATGGGCCTCGCGAGGGAAAGAAAATACAAAGACGCAGACGCCGTATATAATCTTTCGTAACCATAAATATCCAGCGGAAACGATCGCCGAATAGTGAAGAAAAAATGTGTGGAAATCAAATCGGCATGAAAATACCACAATATGGCACCCGGAGAAGCACATGTAAAGCTACCTCGGGCTAGGCATGATCCGCTAGGGTTGCCATTCAGAAAGAAAAAAATTCTGCCAGAGAGTATCCTTACTAGGCAGGGCGGTGATAATACTGTGGGATCAAAGGTGATTGAGAGCATTTGAGAAGGGATTATCCACAAGAAAAGGCCATCCTTGAGAAATATGTGGAAAATAATACGCACTGCACAAAGGCGAATAAATAGGGCCCAGGAAAATATAAGAGAGGGAAAGGAGCGAACGCAACAGTTAAGGGAAGAAAGTAGCATAGTAATAATAGGAAGGTTGTCAGACCTTTAACGCTCAAACGTCGATCAGAGGGGAAGAAATCGGATGACCTTCCAATAGGGTACATTGCTTCCTCCAACCGATGAGGAATAATAAGAATGACCGGTAGAATAAACGAGTGCCTATGCAGAAAAATAGGACCCAAACAGAAAAGGGTGTGTCTTTCGCCGCACGTTTCCTTGGATACATGACAATACTTGTTCAGCGCCCTTCACAGCCTCAACTGCACAAGCTGGATTGTCCACAAAAGAATGCCATCGTTAAGAAAAATGTGGAGAATAATAAGCACTGAAAAAGGGGATGAATACGGTCCATAAAATATAGAAGAAGGAAAGGAACAAACGCAACGGTTGGGGAGAGTGATAATGAGATAGGAAGGCCGTCACATCGTTCTTTCCGGAATTGCATGCACGAGAAATTCTATCAAGGACGGAGGGTGATAAACCATTTCATCATTCTTACTACATGCATGAAAGTCGGATGACCTTCCAACTCGACACATTCCTTCCCCCAACCGAAGAAGAATAATGACCGATAGAAGAAACGAGTATCCAGGAGAGTAAAGCCTAAATGGGGAAGAGCATATCTTTCCCTGCGCATTTCCTGAAGTTAGCAAGCACATTTGTTCGTATCCTTTCACAGCGTAGGGTGGACAAGAAATTATCCACAAGAGAATGCCACCGTTGAGAAATATGCGGGGAATCATACGCACTGCACAGGAATAAATAAGGTCCAGAAAAATATAGAAGGGCGAAAGACGAACGTAAGGGTTGAGGGAAGAAAATAACGGGCTGGGAAGGCTGCCATACTCTCATTACTCTGCATGCATGAGAAATTCTATTAACAACGCCATGATGAATCATTTCATCATTCCCAGCTCGAAATTGAAGTCCGACGGCCTTCTAACGGGATATGTCCTTCCCTCAGGGGAAGACAAATAATAATCGACAGATGAAATGAATATACAGGAGAGTAGGACCTAAAGGGAGGAAGAGTGTGCCTCTCACCCGGACGGCGCATTTATAGAGCACAGAATTTGTTTGACTCCCTTCACAGCCTCAGCTGCACAAGGGATTATCCACAAGTGAAGTCCAGCCTTAAGAGATAATCGGAGAACAATAATGCACTGCACAGTGAATAAATGCGACCGACGAAATATAATAATATGAAAGGGACGAACGCAAGGACTGATGGATGGGAACGCATATTTCTCTCGTGTGGAAAGTGAGGTACTTGCTCGACTGACTCCCTTTACAGCCTACACTGGACGAGGGGTTATCCACACGAGAATGCCACCGTTGAGAAATACGCGGGAATCATACGCACTGCGTCTCTAAGAGGAATAAATACGGTCCAGCAAAACATAGAAGAGGGAAGGGACGACCGCAACGGTTGGATGACGAAGATACGGGAATTGGAAGGCTGCCGCAACCTTTGCATCAGCTTGCATGCACGAGGAATTATATCAAGGACGACCCGCGATAAACCATTCCAGCATTCTCTCTGCATCCCATTGAAGTTGGATGGGCTTCCAACATGATATATTCTTCCCCCTAACCGAACTGAATAATTACGGATAGAGGAAACGAGTATCCAGGAGTGTGTGCCTTTCACCGCGGATTTCTCTTCAGCTCCCAAGGCCGCACTTGTTAAGCTTTCTTAACAGTCTAAACACCACAAGGAGATATCCACAACGTAGTAAAACGCTTGAGAAATACGCCGGGAATAATAAAACGCACTACCCAGAGTTGCATATATACGGTCCATAAAAATACAACAGGGCGAAAGGGGCGAACGCAACGGTTTAAGGATGGATATCCGGTAGGAAGACTGCCAGACCTTTCCTTTACATTGATGGTCTTCCAACGTGATATGTTCCTTCCTCCAACAAAAGTGAATCTTTATGAAAATGAACTTCTAGGAGAATGCGTGCGTAAACGGGGAATTCAGAGCAATAAAAAAAAATCAGATAAAAAGGTATACCATCTCAAGGCAACGTTAAAACGGACAAAATCCCATATATCATGAATACATCCTGATGTGTTTTTTTTATTGAGATGTCTGGTCTAGAGGCATGAGATGGATAAGTTGATATCAGCAAAATATGAAGACGTGTCGACTCAGCAGAGAGCCGGCAGCAGGGTAACATCCAACGGTATGTGCAGAGTAGCGACATTCTCTGCAAATAGAATAAGAAAGGGGAAGGACAAATAGGATAACGACAAACACCGTAAAGCCGTCCATCCATCCGGCGAAGGATAGAGATGATTCGCGATGGATGTGGAAATCGAAGGTTAAACCAGGCACGAGGGCAGCCTGAACGGCCTTGGTAGGAAGACAAACAGCGGGGTCGTCCAGTTAAGGCAATAGAACGCTCGATGTCTTCATCGGTGTTGAAATACAATCGCGCAGCAACACGGAAAGGAAACGGCGTGACGCGTGCGACGGCAAGGATGAGAAGCCTCCCACATACGTGTCTCACAGGCTGAAGACTTTTCTTCGTTGCGTTGACTTCGGAACAAACTGCAGATGTAAAATGCTAACGCAATAAATAGAAAAAGAAGAGAGAAAGAGGACGCAGCGTTGAAAATGCAGTGGGAGCGAGTGGGAATGAGAGTGGGAAAGGCTGGCGTCATCCGGCGGCAGCGGCAGAGTCAGACACGTAGACCTCTCTGCCATGAAGCTACGCACGTCCCCAAACCTCTTATTACCCTGTCTCCTCACAAATTTCTCACTACTTCCTCCTCCATCTTCAAGATGAGCGGAATCTCCGTCGTCGCCGTCGCGCTCCAAGGCGCACCGCACCCCGAGCTCAAAGCCGGCCGCCCCTCGCACCACACCAACGACGCCGGCACCAGATTCACGAACCCATGGCCGTCCTTCAGGTGCGCAGCGCATCCCTCTCATTTGGATTAGAACTGAATTCGACGTTGTTGCAGGGACGCGGGGTGGACTGAACGGTGGCGGGTACGTCGATCAACGTGCAGGTCCATCAGCGGCTGACTTTCCTCCATCGCGCAGGCTCTACGCAGCTGGAAGACGCCGGCGGTCCCAACGAATGTTACGGAACTTATTGGATTCAAGCAGCCGGTGTGGAATAACCTCAATGATGAGCCTGAGAAGCTGAAGGCGACGTGGTTGGGGTGCGTGTAGCAGTTGACTTTCCGATGTATTTTGCTGATTCTTTCGCGTTATAGCCACGCGTGCTTCCTTGTTGAACTCCCTACACCACCTGGCGCAGCTCGCGGACCGCGGATCTTGTTCGATCCTGTCTTTTCGCATCGGTGTAGTCCATTGTCGTGGCTAGGTCCTGGTCGTATTACGCGTGGGTAGAGGGTTGTTAGAGCTATTCAGAAATTTATTCATACCTTTTTATCATCCAGCGCCAGCCTGTCCCGTCGAACAGCTCCCCGAAGTCGACGCCATCGTCATCTCTGTACGTCCTCAACACATGCGTTCTCACCCACTTGCTAATGATCCTACCTCTCCAGCACTGTCATTATGATCAGTACGTCATATTCAAACCACACCGCTAATATAAAATACTTATCTTCTTCCCAGCCTCGACATCCCCACCATCAAATCCGTCGTCTTTCCCCCCTCCAAGCCCACTTCCATCGCCCCCCGCACACACGTATTCGCCCCCCTAAAGAACGAATATCTCTTCCAGTCGCTCTCGATCCCCTCCAGCAACTACCACTGCCTCGACTGGTGGCACAACCGCGACGTCACCGTCCAGCTCCCCGCTGCAGCATCGACCTCCGGGTCCGAGTCAACCGTCTCTGCCACCTCCTCAACGATCTCCACAACATTCCGTCTGCATTGCACCCCTGCCCAACACTGGGGTAATCGCCACCTCTTCGACAGATGGACAACACTATGGGGCTCGTGGGCCGTCGAATCCAATCCTCTCAACCCAACGACCTCGCAGCCAACGAACGGACCCATGGAGAATAAAAAGCTCTGGTTTGGCGGCGACACGGGGTATAGGAGCGTGCGTGATGGCGAGGATGAGGATGAAGTGCCTGTTTGTTCTGTGTTTAAGGAGATTGGCGCGAAGTTTGGGAGTTTTGATTTGGCGTTGATTCCTATTGGGTGTGGGGAATTTTTGCTTCGTTCGTTCGTTTTAACTAATGAATAAATTGTATTAATAGAGCCTACGCACCCCGCGGCCTCCTTTCGCCGATGCACTGCTCCCCCAAGGACAGCGTCGCCGTCTTCAAAGATGTAAAAGCCAAACGCGCATTAGCGATGCATTGGGGGTGCGTTCCGTTCCTCTTCTTTTCCATCCACTCCCACAACTTCCTCCCGCTTCTTTTCATTCACGACATTCCCGGCGATTCTGACATGTTATTTCGTTTGTAGAACATGGGTCCTCAGCTCCGAAGGCATCCTCGAGCCTGTCGAAGAACTCAAGGCAGAATGTGCGAAGGCGGGCGTCGAGGATGGGAAGTTTACGGCGTGTGGGTTGGGGGATACGACGGTTGTTTGAGGTGATTACTATGGTTATTTGAGGCGGATACTGCGGTTTTTTGAGACCAATAGAGAGAGGGATAGAAAGAGGGATATTTGGATTGATGAAAATGAGGATGTATTGGAATTGTATGGGATTTTTCGCTTTTCCCTGGATATTGTTATCTTAATTGTCAATTATTTATCTTATACCACACGTTAATATCAGAATAATAATGATGATGAATCCTCTTCAAGTTCATTTGATTATTTCTCGACACTGCATATTGGATGTCAGCGCGCTCGTCAATGACCATCAGGGACGTACCTTACTGACCTCAGCTTCAAATCTCAACAAGAAATATATTAATTCTGGTGTATCGAAGCTGATAGTAAGTAGTAAGTATGTTTAACGATGGTGTAGGGCGAACGCTGTCATCCAGTAAGCATGTAATTTTCTTTGCATTATATCACGGCGCTGCATATTGGACAACCCAGAACTGCATCGACCATCAGTGATTGGTAACACCCTTATTGGATCAGCAATCCTCAAGGCCAGAAGAAATTTATTCTGCCAGTGTGTCGAAGCTAAGAATGGTGTGTATAACCGGGACAGTGTGGTGAACTCTGTCATTCAGTATGCATGTAACTGATAACTCGAATTGTGTATATAACGTCAATGGGGAAGGAACACGATGCCAGACACAGCCCAGGCGTTGGATACTGGGTGCCCGAACCATCACTCCGACTGTTAGGGTTTGGGAGGGAAATTGGTATGTTTAATCGAAGTATCAGGGAGAAGTAGTATAAATAGAGTTAAGATGTATAATAAAGCACCCGTGGATAACGTTATGAGATACTCAGTAACGTTGAATGGTTCTTAGTGATACACTGAAGGACCGTGTGATAAACTTATAGCGATGCGCTGATAAGTAGTAGGCTTCCAAGGGTAACGTTATGAGATACCCAGTAACATTGAATGGTCCTTAGTGATACACTGAAGGACCGTGTGATAAACTTATAGTGATGCGCTGCTAAGTAGTAGGCTTCCAAGGGTAACGT
>KN837090.1:366547-397597 GCA_000827215.1 Sphaerobolus stellatus SS14 | reverse complement strand
TAGAGGCTAAACTCTGGAGGCTGGAGGCTGGAGGCTGGAGGCTGGAGGCTGGAGGCTGGAGGCTGGAGGCTGGAGGCTAGAGGTTGGAGGCTGGAGAATAGAGGCTAAACTCTGGAGGCTGGAGGCTGGAGGCTGGAGGCTGGAGGCAAGAGGCAAGAGGCAAGAGGCTAAACTTCGGAGGCTGGAGGCTAAACTTCGGAGGCTGGAGGCTAGAGGCTGGAGGCTGGAGGCTGGAGGCTGGAGAATAAAGGCTAAACTCTGGAGGCTGGAGGCTGAATAATAGAGGCTAAACTCTGGAGGCTGGAAGCTGGAGGCTGGAGGCTGGAAGATAAACTCTCGAGGCTGGAGGCTAGAGGCTAGAGGCTAAACTCTGGAGGTGAGTCTAGAGGCTAAACTCTGGAGGTTGGAAGATAGATGCTGGAGGATAGAGGCTGGAGGCTGGATGTTAGAGGCTAAAGGCCAAACTTCAGAGGCAAGAGGCTGGAGAATAAACTCTGGAGGCGGGAGGTGTGAGGGCTAGACGCTGGAGGGTAAACTCTAGAGGCCAAATGCTGGAGGTTGGAGGCTAAACTTTGGAGGCTAGAGGCTGGAGGGTAAACTCTGGAGGCTGGAGGCTGGAGGCTAACCACTGGAGGCTGGAGGCTGGAGGCTGGAGGCTGGAGACTGGAGACTGGAGACTGGAGGCTGGAGGCTGGAGGCTGGAATCTGGAATCTGGAATCTTAATGAGACTGAGGCTAGTGGCTGGGGGCTAATGATGAGCCCCCAATGGGATGGCAAGTTACCTATCATCCAACACATTTCTGCCATATCAGCCACAAACACCTGTCCCACCTCAATGAATAAAGGCTTCAACAACCAAACCCTGGTATTCCTTCTCCTCCACATCCTCCCAAAGAACATGACTTGGGAACACTTCACTGTGTCCATTCTCAGCTCACTCCTCAATGGCAACATCTTTTCAGTCCACACTGTATTGAACTGCCTCACTGTGGAGGACATACATCACAGCAGCAACACTGGTATTGACTCAAAAGTGGTGTTGAAGTCAGCAAGAGCCAACAATGCCAAGAGCGAGTCAAAATCAAAGCTGAAGTCAGACAAGTGGTGCTCCCTTCAGGAATATTATCCAGGTCAATCTCATACATTAGGTCATCTCTGGAGCCAGCCACTATTCCATGTGAGGTTGAAAGTAACTTTAAAATGACAGAATACTTACAGTTAGAATGTTCATACAGTGGGGCAACAGTTTCATCTGGATATTGCTCAGTAACACTGCTGCTGATCCAGAGGCTATTAGACTCACCTGCACTGTGAATTTGAAGGTATGTTGAGGCAAAAACTTCACTCACATGCCTCAGCCACTGGGTGCTATTTTTGCCGGAACTGAAGGCATGGCTCAGCTGCTCTTGCTGGAATTTGTATCTGCTGTGAATAATCCTCTTAAAATATATGTATTATAATTCATTTATGTAACAATAGGATACTCTGCATTATTTTATTCTGTTGGAACTAAGTCATCCTCTTCCCTAACACAGGTCAAACACCAGTACACACAATATGACTGTCTCGTCCATCCCTTCCGTGTTTTCATTAGCTGCTTGTTCCTTGCTGTTTCACACTATCTCTGTAGTGATGTTCTCAAAAGATGGTGGCAGTTCTGTTGGTGTTAACATCTTAATAACAACTCTCTACTTTGTGTCATTGCTACTATGGCACACCATACTGCCTGACCATCTCACACGAGCTCAATAATTGTATCTGGTCCTGTGTTGGTCCACTGGATGGATAAGCAAATGAGGTCTGGATAAGGGTATGTGATAAGGGTATAGATATAGGTGTTGAGAGATTCGTGGCAGCAGGGGGCAGATTGACTGTGGTGACTGTCGTAGTGCCTGCTTGGTGCAGGGAGAGCATAGAGCAGGAGAACCTGGCTAATGTTGATAGCAACAATTGCAAATGGTGATGGGGGCATTCAGTGCTGAGCGAGACCAAGAGTGATCAGATTGACATGAAATGACACAGCTGAACAAGGATACTGTTGCATTGCTGTCAGACCGGGTGTGGGTGTGCTCAATGATGGAGATGTTGAAGATGAGGCATCCTCTGAGGTGACTGGAACATCCGGAGGTGGTATGATGATTGTTTGTAGAGGGGCATAGGAGGAAGAACCATTGGCAGAGGAAGGTTGTCATCTCATGCAGGACGTCATTTTGCGAAACCTAGACTGGTGAGCATGAGTCGGTGTAGACACTTCATTTGTGCTGATAGCAGGGTGACCTTAAATCCCCCAAACAAAGGTAAGCGCCCGCCTACTGACACATCCGGACCACTAGAATATTATTCCTGTAGTCAAAATCAGCCCAATAAAGCTTGAGAAACATTGATAGTTCTGTGGTAATAGTTAGTACATTTCCAGAGTGCAAGACATTCAATTTTAATTACCAGGGCCTAATGCCGCCCTGAAACCCCGGCAGTTTTCTATCCCTTCAAGGTTTCTTCCATCTATCTCAAGTCGAAAAGGAATATACAGCCAAACCTAACTTTAAGCCGATCTCTAGCTCCCTAATTCCACATTCTCGAGGCCAACACTGTCCCAGATGGCAGCCTCGGCAGAATTCTTTTCTTTATCAATTTAATTTTAATTTCTCCCTTTCCTAACTACCTGAGAGTTCTGATTGAGCTCTGAAAGCTTAATCTTAGTTTCTATCTGCATGCATCATCATAATCTAGTGAACTGCAATTGGAGAATACTCTACTAATTAATGTAAAAAGAACAGTCTGAGGGGGAATTGAACTTCCGCCCTTTAATCACCAAAATAATATTATATAATCTGAAGCGTTACCATTAGGCAAGCCATGATACATCAAATGGCGGTCATTTACACGATTCGACTGGCTGGATCCTTCGTTCGGGGGTTTTAACGTCTACCCTGATAGCATTGGGCGAGCTGGGAGATTATCGACAGGAGAAGATTTTTGCGCTGAGGCAACTGTCAAGGCCTGTCTTGCCAATGTTGCACCAGGTCCAATTTCCGCCATCTCATGTTCCGAAGCAGGCGCGTACAGAGGAGCATCTCCCAATTGGGGCAATTCATCCACACTGAGCAGATGGCTTAGTGCATGATAAAGTAGCGCATCATGACTTTCTTCTGAACCCATCCGCAGTGTCGAAGCTATTTGAAACTATGGCTTCGTCTCTCCATTTCAGGTGAAGGTTCTAGTTGACCTGGAGGTGATTCTAACAAAGGTGTTCGGTGTTCGGTGTTCGGTAATATTGTTACCTTCAAGCCTGTCGCTCTCCTCAATATAGCACGCACCCGGTCTTCAGTCTTGCCCTCTATGGATATCATCATGGTCATATAGTGGGTACTGTGAGTGTCTTTATTGCTTGTGTATGAACCTCGGCACCTAAGTTGGGGATGTGGGTGTATGGGTGTCCCATGTACGTCAGCAGACTGTGACAAGCGTGACTGTGGCCTCGAATGCCTTCGCTCTCGTCTTGCTCCTTCGCTACCTCACCTTCCACAGCAGTTTGGTGGCCTAAATCTCGCTACAGTATGTCATACTGATCAATATACATGCCTTTTATGTTCCGATATCTTAGGATCAGATGCTATCAAGTCCGTTCTCATGCCAGTGACCGTCCTTTCGCTTGCTGATCTTCCTCCCTTCAAAGCAGATCCTCTGGCTCTTGACAGCCTCTTCCTTGCCCCATTCGAAATGCATGTCTTTATACCATTGTAGAAGATAGTCATTCCTTGTATCTCCACTGGCAAGCGTCTCAACTCAGTACTATCGTGCACAATAGCCTCCTTGCAGTTGCAGGTACGTTAGCTGTCATGTCCTCTTCATTTGTCTGATATACTGTCACCATCTCAGTCATTTGTTATTCTTCCTCGAAGAAATGTATTGATATATGAACAAATGGAGGTTCCCTATGTGTATGACGCAGCGTACTCTCGTTATAACTGTGTCTGTAGACTTATACAATAAAGTGTACCTTTATGGCGGAAACTGAGATTCAGTGTCAAGTAATATGATAATTCTAATAGTAATACATTGTAAAGTACTCTGCACAAAATGGGTACTTGTATCAACAACTCTGCAGAAACATAATAAAAGGTCTACATCTTCCAAAGCCCGCAGCACACCTCTAAATATAGTGTTTAAGCGACACTTGATTTACTGAAGATTTGTTAATGAATAGGTGATCATGATTGTTTCTACATAAAAAAAACTCACGGAAACACTTTGGTTGAAATCGTCAAATCATGATGTGGTTGCACATGCAAGCATTCTTGACCATAGTCATCAAGACTCTCAAACCAATCATTGTCGTAGCAATTTCCAGGCAAATATGTGACTGCCATCGTAGAAGAAACCGAGTCGGAATCAATTCTCAGGCGTTGCAACGGTCCTTGGCCAATGCGCCCAATGAAGGTTTTGCGCATGTTTGCTGTAACACGATCAATATCCCTGAGCAGGAGACCCACAGCCGAGGCTCTCCAAGGCTTCGTGAGGATGATGTACCTTGGCTTATCACCAGTATAATCAGATTCGTCTGAACTCATCCCCCTCGGACCTAATTCACGAATCAAAGCGGTATGAACCCGCAGTCCCGGATGCATTTTGGTAGTTGATAGCCTGCGATAATACAGCTAGGAATAACAATCAACGTCGCTGAAAAATGCAGAATGGAAATACTGACATTCAGACGACGAGTTCTACGTGCAGCCAGACTGAGATCCCTTTCTTCAGCGTCTTCATCCAAAGCATATTTGTGTGTCTTTTTCCATTTGCGACGTAAGGTATCCATATGTGTGATGAAGGCTTTCCTAATTTTGGGCTTGGTATTGCAAACAGTCTTCCAAGACGACTTCCTGAAATATTTGACAAAGATATCGATACATCTCATATTCCAAGGCTCCTTTTGTGGCTCTCCCAAATAATGGATAGCGAAGTCTTTCTTCGTAGGCTTGATGGCATCTTCCTCGCCGTTAGCAAAATGTTCAAGCTCTTCGGCGGTTGGAGGTCGGGGAAGCGGTTCCTGCTGAGATTTTCGCTTCATTAATTTCATGGTACATTCCCGAACAGCCTCCTATGATATTCTATTAGTCAAACAGGGGCACTAACGGCAGATAATGTTCAACTGACGGCAAGGACAGTTTGTTCTCGTGGCCGAGATTTCTTTCCATGGTTAAGTTTCTTCTTCTTACGCAGAATATCTTCATCTTCGCTCTCATCATCAGCCTCGTTACCAATATCAGCATCATCCAAGTGGATGTTGGTCTTGTTAAGGTGCCCATGAGACATGCGTTCAAAAGCGTCAAGCCTCTTGTCGATTGATTGAAGCAGGCGCTCCGTAAAATTGAGCATCATTCTCTCTAGAAGTCCAGAGGCAGTCTCCTGACAGTATCATAGTCTTAGTCTCGGGTTGCCAACAATAGAATGATACAAATACCATGACGTCCGGTGATACTATGTCATCTTCTTCCATGTCAGATCCCGAATCTTCTTCCTCTTCCAAATCGCCATTCAAATCGTCTTCCATTGGGGCTGAAGGAGGTGGTACTAATAAAGGTTAGCACTGGAAGTAGGGATCATTGTAGTACTCACGATCTTCCTCTATGTCATGTGGAATCTCGACAGTCTCGTCATTGGAGCTATTCCCTTCAGGAATGTGAACTAGTAATGTTCATCAGCATTGGAGGAAGTCAGCTGTCGCGAATGCTAACGTACCGTCTGGCATGGTGTTGCCATCAAATTCTTCCGGAAGACCACTTCCCCGATTGAGAATCCGGGGATCGAGAGACACATGACTTGTAGTCTCCACAGGGACTTCATATATGGCAAGATCAAGTATAAGAAAAAGGAATAATAGAACAGTCAGCGAAGAGAAGACTTACAATCAAGAATGGTCCT
This sequence comes from Sphaerobolus stellatus SS14, assembly GCA_000827215.1. NCBI lineage: Eukaryota > Fungi > Basidiomycota > Agaricomycetes > Geastrales > Sphaerobolaceae > Sphaerobolus > Sphaerobolus stellatus. Next base: position 391,674 of record KN837090.1, on the reverse strand, counting down.
GCTGAAGGCAGCGGGTAACCCAGTAGCGGGATCAATTGGAGAAGACGACGACATCACAACATCGTCGGTGTTTGCGCTAAGCTTCTGAAATAACATGAGCTTCACAAAATGATCATATCACGAGACGACATACGTTGGCACCATGTTTAGAATGTCGTTTTGGCTTGCTTTTCGGCACGGCGATGTGTTCTTGCTCCTGACCGGGGGGACCGAGAGGCACGTTCTCAACAAGGTCTGCATACGGAAAGGTCGTGTATGTGAAAACAGCAATAGCAGGGTGGTCAGTGAATGAAGGACTTACAATCAGGAGCAGCTCCGCTGAAAGCAGTAGGCAATTCAGTAGTCGATGACGATCCCTGTACTATGGGAATTAGAATTGATCGGAACATCCTCAAAAGCTATCCATGTACCATGTTCGATATTGCAGCATTGTTGGTGTTTTGGCGATACTTCTGAAACAGCATGAGCTTCACAATAAGCATGGACATATCACAAGACTACGTACATTGGTACCACGTTTGTGCTTGGCTTTCCGCACAGCTAGACGGAGGTGTTCGTATTGCTGCGGGATCGTCATAGTTGAGGTTGTTTTCTTGCGATGCATATCTTCGACGGATGCAGATCCTCCACGGTTGAAAGCAAGGAAATGGACTATTTTGCATGAACGAGAAAGATGTCAGCTTAAGAGAAGGGGGAACAAAGGAAGGCTTAAGGCGCCGGATTATCTAACCTCTAATGCCATGCGATTTGAGAGATTGGTTATCTTAGGTGATAATGAGATATGTAAGGATAGATCTTCAAGCTTCAAGCTTCGAAGCTTCATGTTTCAACTTGTTCAGCGGCCCAACGATCAACGTTGTCGAAGGCCTGAGGCAGAGGTTGGTAATTAGCGCCCAAGCAAGAAGAAAACAGGTGTTCCGGCGGGTGCGGCAGCCAAACGGCGATTAACGGGTCGCAATTCTTTCAAGCAAATCACGTCATTAGAAGCAGAGGACAATAGCTAATTGGATACATTGGTATGTCTGAGATGTAGTAGGAGATTAATGTAGATTAAGGTTTCTTATCTTGTTCTATAAGCATCTCGACCGTTCCAAATTGAATTGCAGGATCTCCTTCTAATATTCCGGTGGAGAGGATCCTCTTGACAGTCATAATCCGCTTTTCCATTTGTGAGAAAATAAACTTCATATTGCTTAGGTTTGACCGCATAGGTGATTCGAATTTTAGCAGGTCTTGAAGATAATTGATATTGCGATCAAGCGACATTAGCCTCGGCCGATTGCCGCCAAACATGGTCCATAATCGATCTTTGAGTCTTTCCCTTTCCACCCATTCTAATCCCAAAGTGGTATCAACGAGCCTAAAAAGTTTCCGTATAGAGATACCGACTCGATCGATGCTTCGGGTAGAGGCATCACAATCATTTCCCATTCGATCGAATGAGTGAGCAAGGTCTTCCACCAACGAGAGATAAATCTCCCGTTCCATCAAACTCGTCGATGTTGGGAGACTGCGTCGTTGCTCCAATCTTCGGTCAATAGTTTTAGCTGTCATTATGGAACTGTCATTAAAGGGTCAGAAAAGCTGTTTAAAATCACAGCTCTAAAAGGAAGACTTACGTCGCAGCAGTCTCATCGATATCTTCAAGAAGCCACTGTACTTGATCTTTAGCAGCAACAGCATCGTTCCGCAAATCATATAATGCCACAGTTATTTCTTCCTTTCCCGTGAATTGATACTTGGGAAATTGTTCCAGAAGTTGGGGTATGTCAGTATCAGCGACTCGGTAAATGTCCATAGCCGAACGGCGCAATTCCTGTCCGATGCTATAGACAGCTCGATAACCTTCAGTCCTAGTCTTCTCAACTTCCGTTTGGAGGATAGTTATTGAGTCCGAGCTGAAATCCTTGGGTGGACAGCTAACGAACTGCTTGAAAACGGGAAGCTCACAAACCCAGGGTTGTGGAGACGTCAGTTGGTTCACGAACACATCCGGATAAAATAATCGAAGAACACCGTTGAGCGACATAGATGCAACCGTTATGACAATCCAGACGGCGCAGATACATGCCAATGGAGCTCTTGTTACACGCAGCACCACAGAAAGATAAAAGAGGAGATCATAAATGAACCCTCGCATGTATCCAAAAATGTAAGTTCCAATCCTACGGAGGAACCTAAAGACCCTAAAATGATAAGTTATAACGCAAGAAACAGGTACCCAAATAGATCCTCACCAAAACACGTGAAAGGGCTGAATAGCATTCAGTGACTACCCAAAGATGCTAGAACCAGAAGCTTACCGGTCTCTCAGAGACTTTAAGTTTATCTGCCATGGATATCGAAGGGAATAGAGAGTAGAGAGAGCATTGAGCTAGCCACCTTTCCTTTGTACTTTGAGATGAGAGAATAAGTCCGCTCGATATTCGCACGCGTGCGCCAATGGGCGCTACAATTCTTATGAACTTCAAATAGATGAATAAGCCTTACAGCGAACATTTTCACTACCCCTCCCATTCGTCTCTTCCCTCCCCAGTTTTCTTGTCTATTCCCGCCTATATAGAGCCTGTCTGCTCCATTACTACGCCTCGTTCATCACCATCCAAATCACAGCGACCGTATCATTCGTTCCAACTTCTTCTTTTCACTAATTTCTTTTGACCTTTCTCTTTTCCAACAAGTTTGTCCTCTGTCAATATTGTAATTAGACTAAGTATTATAAAAGTCTTTATTCTACGATATCTATATCTATATCTTCAACTGGCGCAGGGTCTCCAAAAGCGTGATGCTATCAAAATGGGGATATTAATTAGTAGTAAAGTTGAATCAAGAAATTGCTCACCCAAGTCAATGGCAATGCGTGCAAGCAAGGAACATCAATGCCGCTAATTTCTCCTGCACCATAAGGTGTTTTGGCAAAATGGCCGGCCACATTTTTAACGTTAATTAAGCGAGCCTGATTTTTCAATCGGTCGTAATAAAGCTTTCCTCCGGAAATAGGGAATTGTCTCCAATGATCCGCCACAATATGTGCGGCTGTTAGTTCATAATATTCCCGTACCACCAGATAGACATCCAAGATTGGCTTTGATCCTCCCGGGATTAGATGTTCATACGCAAATATATGTGTTATTAGACTCGGAACAAAGCCATTATTCGTCTTGAAGACAATGTGGCTATCCCGGTGGGGGGTCGTGGGACCATCTTGTCCTTCTGTCGGTGGATTCGGGATGGCCTTCACATACCAAATGCCATTATGTTTACATTTTCGAAGAGCCCAGGCGTTTGGTGGAAGCGGTATAGTGTCCTCCTCATCGTCATCAGAAAATGCAAAGGATCCCTCTCCAACAAATTCCCTGTGGAGCTGTTCCAGAAGAAGATGGCGTATTTCTGCATCCAGGGGCTTTTTGCGCTTTTTTGAGAGTTCATCTAATGTGGGTGCACTGTATCTGGAGCCTCCTTGAGCCATGATATCCCGAAGTAACATGCTTCGTCCCATAATACTAAATGTACTCTCAAACACTTCCCGTATGCCTTTCAGTGTTTCTGGAACAAGTGCATCCACCATTACAGCTCTCAGATTGGCTGCACGAGTGAATTGGGTCATGAATGTGCTTTCAAGTTCTCCTGTTCAGGGATTATTACATCGATTGAATCAAAAGTATCTGACCATTCTTACCGAATCGCATATTTGTTTTTGTCTTCTGCAATAAGCCATTGTATCGCTCAAAAACATTCGTATTGGCAACGTGGATTGGCCCAATGAAGTCTAACTTGTCACCCTGATGATACAGGATATGTTCCGTCGGTTGGATTTTGCCTGTCGGATACAATTCTACACGACCAGAAAGATAAGCTTTGTATTCCTCTCTGAATTGTTGAGCTGTTGATTCCGGAGCACCAGGATTATCAGATGTAGGAATAACTGTTCGGGTACCAAGGATTGTAATGGCGTTCAAGAGATGCATGAAATTCTCAAGCATTTTCAGGTGTCGCCCTCCACGAGGCCCCCATAATCTAGGTAAACTAATAGCTAACCGAACCAGAGCAGTTGTTCGCAGCTCATAGGCCGAAGGTTTGCCGTGAGTACTAAGGTCAAATGATCTTGGCCCGGCTGATATCCAGGATGGAAGCACCGTTCTTGCATAGTCCTCATTGATTTCCTTGATCATATCTGCTCCAATTACGGCCTTGCCTGTCGGACGGAGAGATGAAGGAATAGAGGAAATAGCAGAGTCAGGTTCTATTGTCACCTATCACAAAGTGAGCATGTCATTAATACATAATATGCAGCACGTACCCTCTCAACAATTCCCCTAGCAAGTGTCTCGCTACTATCGTTCTCATTGAAAGTGACAGCTAAAAGCTGACACACCCGGACCAAGTCTTTTCGTTTGCGAGCCTTCAACCATGAAACTAAGGTGAGAGCATCATTTACAAAATTAACAGATTCATCTTGCTCTGCAAAGGCGACCAATCTTGCTCTTATTTCATGAAATACTGTAGTATTGTCAGCAGGATTCTCCAGGACAGCGTCTCCTAGTTTGTGAGCCTCAGCTATATCGTCTTCCCAATGTGTTGGAAATTCACTCTGAAACAAGGATGTGAATGTTGGAATAGAATGGAATGTTGAAGATGTAAGACATACATAGTGTTCTTGTAGTGTGGATATCATCTGGTGACATGTATGAGCTCGGAAGAGTTCCCTGGACTCACACATCCTAAATAGGATTACTTTTGGAATTTTGCGTAGTTCACTTTCTTGACCGCTTCGAACGGTTTGATAGGCCTCGACTAGATCAAGTGCAGTAAGTACTCGCTTGGTCCGTGATTTGGGCCGTCGACCCACGAACAGTCCATCTCCTGAAAGTGATTCGTGATCAACTTGCCATACTCCACGAATCAGGTTACGAAAGACGTTTTGGAATGCATGCATCGGATCAATTGCTTCGTGAAAACCTGGCTGGTAGTATTCCAGACGTAGAAGTTCTGCCCAACGAACACTATGCTTTTTGAACAAGGCTTCTCGCTCGGCCTGCGTACCAGCTTTCAGCCATTCATCAGCAAGCTGGCGATGCTCATCACAAGTGCGACCAGCGGGCCACAGGGAGGGATCCACCTTATTCATGTCACGATTTAACAGGAGGCAAAATGTACAGAAATAGCGAGCATTATGAGAGCCAGTAGCGTTGATTTGACGCAAGGCCTTCAAATCCATAACCCATATATTGAATGCACCTCTAGCAAGCCGGCCTTCGGGATAGAGGTGTGTTTTGTTAAGATAATACCCGGTTTGCCAAAGTCGTTCCAAGTGATCGATGAAGGGTTTCATGTAGTGATTTGTCTGTGTGAGAGAAGGTGTCCCCGGCCCGTTTACAATACCGACAACATATACATTCTCCTGTCGAAGACGAATTCCATCAGGAAGTCCATAACATATTGCCATAATGGCACCAACAGAGACATTCTTTCCCGCTGCACGGTTGTGAAAGGGGTTGAAATTATCATACGATGCTCCGAATAGAACTCTCAGTTCGGATCCTACATACCGAAAGAAATATTCACCATCACGTCCTTTGAAGTTTCGAGCAACTGGAGCATCCCAGATATCCTTATATACGGTAGGAGGATCAATGCTAGACCGTGGAGGTATTTCCAGCAAGGCCTCAATGTCTGCGCGAGATACGAAGCGAGCGAACCATGTGGGAAAGTCTTGGTAAAGGAAAGTTCGGATTGGACGCTTGTATGTCCTACCCATAATAATTCGTGTGCGGAAAAGATTAGCCCCGCACTTCGGGCCTTCCTCGACGTCCTGGTAGGTACATTCCTCGGGACAACTAGTTGGCTGGCCCACTGCGTCCGGAGGATACAAAGCACAACATACTGGACAGCAGATATATGTGATCAGCTTTGCATCCAAATCAAAGAGACCTGCGATACGCCTGACATCCTTTGGAAGGGAGTTTTGAATTGTCATTCTGAGATATTCATTGTCGGGGACACATAAGCGGATAACCATATCAACCAACGAGCGAAGGGCGGTGAGAACAAAGTTTGAATGATCACGACTGAGGTGACACAGTATGTTGAGGACTGTGACAATGAAACCACAGAGAAGTGCTATAGGTTCAAAGCCATCAAGCTTCTGACGTTGTATAAAATATGGTGCTAAAACCATGTCAGATGTAATATACACAAGGGAAAATGGAAGTAATCCTCACTAGTATCAATTTGTAATGGCTTCGTTGGGTCATCAGTTATATTGTTTTGGTGTTGGATAATTTCACGCTGCCTGTCCCATTCAACTCGCTTGATCGAGTCGATGCGATTCAACAGCCCAATCACCCGGGATCGAGAGACATCTATCTCCTGGACAAAGGTAATGTCGTCATGACAATGTATTGATTCCAGGCTCTTCAGAGCTAGAATGAACCATGCTTCACATGCAAATAGAGCATCACTGGCTGCATGACGTCTATTGAGCGCAAACGGACCAGAATTGGATGGGGCATGGAGTGTCACCTGTGACTGATAGGGAACAGAGAGACTGGGCTTGGTTGTAAACTCCACCGTTACAGGAGGGACGAAAGCTGAGATCCTTTGGGAAATAGTCCTATCTAATATTTGCCACTCCTCTCGACTCTTTTCTAACGGGTGAGGCTTCGTACGCTCTGGCCGATTATGACGAGTCTTCATTGATCCTGGATCAGCACGCTTCTCCTTGGCCAAACCAGCCTCATCTCTATTTTCCGCAATTGCACCTCTCCGGCTGCGACGACGAGGCTTCAATGATTCTGGCTTCTCTACGGAAGGAACCGCCTCATCTTTATCTTTTGCTGGATTTGCACCGAGTGTCACTGATAAAGTTGCGCTGGCCAGTTCGTTTATTTCTTGTTCAATATCCACAAGCTTCTGTTGTTCGCGATGTCTTCGATACGTCGCTGCGGGCATGTATACCCCAACGACCGATTCTCCAGTGAGTCGATCTCGGCTCTGGTATTCATTACATTTGTTAACGATGCAAGAACAAAGCATATCAGAGGAGCTTTGGCGTGGCATAACTACAATCTGTGACTGGCACGGAGGGAGACGACGGGGTGGTAGTAGATGGATGGATGTACCCAAAAAAGGAAATACTCCATATCGGGTTTGATCCGCCTCCGATGATCGGGATATTTCAATATATTATACAGGCATATGGCCAAAGAATCGATGATACAAGGAAAGCAATTATTCAAAGAGAAAGAAAGCAAGCTCTGTTAACATGGGCCCAATCGCAAGACTTGCTGCGGCCAGGAATAGCAGTAAACGGAAGAACACCAAAACCGTCAAGAAACAAGTAAGCCTCTCCTGATATTTCCGGAACATATATACGAAGTTATTGGCCTGGAGAGTATTAATAATGAATGAGCCAATATCCGCTAGGGCTGACCTGATACCCTTGCCAAATTTGAAGGGATATATTCGACCCATCAGGATCGTGCATAGCGCTAATTATGACGATCATGTCATCACGGCAGAATGACTGTACAGATAATCAATAACAATAAATTTTAAATAAGGAAGAAGGAGAAACCTGAACAGTCTGAACCAATCCTCGCGCTATCAGAAAGTTAAAAACATGGAAATAGAGGAGCAACATAGACATACGGTTATTATGCTTTAGACGATAAGTGACATTTCCATCTCTGTCCCAAACAATGACGGTCCCATTATCCGATCCACTCATGATAAGTTGGTCTCCGATTGCGAAGTTCACTTGCTTCAGAACGTTCACCCGCATTGGAACACGCAGAGAGGTGATATGATCGCACGAGTGTGTGTTATAAACATCGACGCCATCGCACAGATTTCCAACGAGAAGATAATCACCACTTTCAGATAGTGCAGTCGTCCCTCTACTCATATGTAAGCTTCCTGAGTTCAAAGGAGCCAAAGCGACTTACATGCGCGTTTTCAAACGTGCATACTCGCACACAGTACCAGATGAGGCTCTAAGTTTAAACCTAAGGAGTTTCCTTAATCTCATATATTTTAAAAAGGAGACGAGACCTCACAGCTCGGAAGTTTCCAGAAACAGAACAATAATATAGAATCCATTATCCATGAAGTGCGCACTCATAGCAGTCGCATTTGCGGAGTGACTGTAAGACCATATTTGCCGAAACCGATCTGTTAGACGATGAATTAACGTTAAGCCTTGAATCTAAAAAGTACCGACAATCATCTTGCATTTGCCACATATTCAGGGAGGAACCACTTAAAACAGCCGCCTTAGCCCCTCGCGAGGTGTAGACTAAGGCATTAACCGGCGAAGGGGTATCCCCATAGGTCTTGATCCTAGTATGGGAATGCTATTGTAATATCAGCGGCGGTAGAATAATTCATAGTTCTGACATACATTGTCTTCGTCAAAAAGATATTGATGAAACGTTCCGTCGGCACAACCAAACAGGATGAATGAAGCTTCACGTAAAGTCCTCAATACGATCCATAGAACTCTGGTGATTTGACCATGCTCCCTAGCTTCAATTGTGCCTATTAGACTCCCCGTCGTTGAGTCCCAAATGGAGAGGATGGAGTCATCACCTGCGTTAAGAATTAAGAGATTACACGATGGCGGAGCTGCGACGCAACACATTTGCTCACCTCCAGCAATGAATAGACGGCCCGCTGGATGAAAGGCCACCGAATTGATCGGCTTCGTATGCGTCTCGAGTTTAAGATGAATGTCGAAGATGTACGGCTATATACGTAAACTTAGTACGATACAAATACTCACCCAGAAAAATTACCCTACCATGGATATGATATGATATTCAGGCGGAATGATTGTGGAGAGTGAGTCTAAGGAAACGAAGACGCTCAAGCTCAAGCATCCTCCTTTTATTCAATCAAGGTTTAGTGTTGAGTGGAAGAGAACAAAGGCGAGGGTAGAAGATATGGCGTTGACAAAGGAAGTACTTAGGTTCTGTCCAAGCTTTTCCGCTTTAGCCCCGAACCCACTCGGCGAACTCCTACAGATCGGCCCGGTCCCATCTAAAAGTAGGGCACGGCGCAGCTACGGCAGCCAGCGGCCACGGAGACTCAATACAGACATGTTCGCAGTGAAATAATCGTAATCCAAATTATACATAGATCTGAGCAATGTAACATCACTACAATACAAATCTACAACGGCAAAAGAAGAAAAAGAGATGAGAATTACAAATACAACATAATCAGGATCCTCAGGCCCCGATTCCACGTAGAGGCTTTCTATTTTTTCAGAATCTGAGGGCTGTTAAGCAAATGGTAAGGGGAGAGCTCGCATAACTTACTCCTTTGACTTTCATAGGTGTAGTCCTAACGCGCACATTCTACAGCATTGAATTCAGGTTCAAGAATCATCGGGAAGGCGATAAGTAAGAGAGACGCACCTTGCGTTTCGCCTGGTTCACAGAGGTGCTAGTACTCCTAGTAATACTGTTACTGACAGTACTAGTATTCCCAGTAACACTCTTAGTATTCCTCCTGCCAGAATTCAGCTGGCTTGTCTTTTTGATATTCCCTGTTTTCCCGACTAACGCCTTGAACAATGCGTATAAAAAATCTTTTGAGGCCCAATCGTCGTTGTATCTGGCCAGAATAGGATATTCATTCTTGGCCTAAAATTGGATGGGTGAGATCGTTCATTCGCATAGCTCAGGGATTCTTACATCCTCGCAAATAGCCATAATCACATCAGGATCCTGTTGCGAATATACTGCCTTTAGCTCTTGTTCCGATACAATCTTCCTGAAGTATGCCTGTGCGAACCCATTTCTGATAAGCAGCGTGACCAAAAAGTGGGAATAAACTCACATGAACTGCATCATACAATTCATCCTCCCATCCTAACGCTTTGCGCAGACTATATCCTCCGTGATTGGGTTTCCCAACTCTTCCAGGAGGCTTGGATATGCGCTCCACTTGCATGAGGCCTGAGTCCGATCCGGCATAAGAAAGTCCAGTCCAAGACTCGAACTGGTCCAAATCAGACCCCACGCGAGATTGTCCAACTTCGGAACCAGCGCGAGAATGATTGGTCGTATATCCACGCGACGCGTCATCCCGAAAGTCCACAACCTTCGAAATAGACCTGGTCTCCATATCATCGCGGACGTCAACTCTCTGAAATCCATGATGAATGCCTTCCTGAGGGACGTAGTCGGAAGGAATCGGAGAACCAACGCGCAGATGAGGTGCTAGTGGTGCAGGTTGACACTCCGGGCTGAAGATTCGGCGCTCCATGATGGGCGTATAGCAGGAAAAGAATGAAATTTCTTGAGGTATCATGAGCGTAAAATTGTAGTGGCGAGCAAAGTGGTAAGAAGAGAGGAGCTAAATAACCAGACTCATCCATTATAGCTGCGACACAAAAGACTTGAGGGGAAACAAACAAAATCTGCTTACGTAATTATCGCGTGACCCGGCCCGAGTTATCCCCAGCGATTCTGAAGCCCGCGCAAGCAGCTTGGTCAGCTGCACCCACAGTCACCCAGCCACCCGCCGCGCCCCACCTCCAGCTGCCTCGTTTCAGCAACTTCTGCTTCTTCAGCGCCGGAGCTTCTTCTTAATTTAGGAAAGGAATAATTTGTTTCTTTTTGATTTGAGACCTACCCGCTACAACAACAATAAGAAGAACTAGGCTTGGACTCTGGACTCTGGAGCATGGGATGAGGGGCGAGGAGAGGAAGGGAAACCTGGAGGCGACGGGTGCTCGAAAAGAAATTAATAATTTAGAAGCAGAGAAGTCTAAGCCGCGTGTTTGAGGCTTCCGGAAGACGATGTAATTATTTATTATATATTTTTTCACTACTTACTATATCTAGTATTTAGTCAGTACTTATACTTGTATTGAATTTTGACTTCGCTCCATACGCTTGGTGTCTTTCTTGAGAAAGTACTGAATTTCTAATAAGAACAAGATTAGAATATATTATAAGGAACTCTTATAAACGGAAGGTAGAGAGTTTGTTTTGACAAGGTATTATCAGGAGCTGGAAGAGCTGTGCGCATGCAGAACCCGCGATATGAAGGATAAGTACTAGTACAGATTTCTTTCTGTAAGTATAGTTATATGTTCAGGGATTGATTATTTCTTCCTTTTCGAGCTCCTAGTAGCAAGATTTTTTACCCTTGGCCGTATTTCCCAGTTTCGCCATTTTAAAGGTCCCATAAATTTTATCAGTGAGTTGGAGACATTTCTCGCATTATTTTGAGCTTTAAGGACCACTTACCACTGCAAATAGCTACTTGAAGCCGATACAGCAGGGTGATGTACAAAAAAGGACTTAGCAAATGACGCTTCCAGAAGTTGGTTTAAATTAAAGGAACTCAATATATTCAGCATTTATCACTTTACAGTCTCTCTCTCTCCCTTCAAGAGCCCTCCTCACTGCTGGAGCCAGGAGATGTAAGTAGTTAGATACTTACTCATATGATGGGTAACAGGAACTACGGAGTAGCAAATAAAAATCAGAGACTGTAGTGTTGATAAATAATATATTAAAATTATAATTCATAGAAGTAGAAGCAGCAGAAGCAGCTGCAGTTGCTTGGCAGCGCCAGCGAGGCGGTTGTGGGTGGCTGTGGGTGCAGCTGACCAAGCTGCTTGCGCGGGCTTAGCATCCCAGACGAGCCCGTCACGTAGTTGCAATACAAATGTCACGAAATACCTTAGATGTGACAATTAGTTTTCAAGAATATTCTGCTGGAAGATTCGGGCGATAATCTAAAACGAACACAGCTTGTTAGGATCCCACTTATTTAATGATATAAAGCATCGCTCACGGAAATATCTAGCTCATACTCGGCGGGACCTCCATCCCCAAGAGCGGCCATGAACATCTCTGCTCCCACCAGTGACACAGAATCAGCACCGAAGGGCGTCTCAAACAGGAGCAGAGTCCACGAAACAGCTTCCCAGCTCTGACGACATCAGATGTTACAATTTCCAACCCCGCACTCCGGCACGTCCTCAAACACAGCTGGATCTGCTCGAGATGGGGAGAAGGAGGAGTGAGGCAGAGTTCGATACGGAGGCAGGCCTGTCGATTGAACCAGGCTCAAGAGCATCAAGGGTGAGCAGATGGCCTGCGGCGAGAACCATCACGTGAAGATAGTCCCGGACACAAGTACCATCTGGGCTGGGGTAGTCGTTGCTTGAGGACTGCGTCTTTGACATGGCCAGTAGTCATCTGAGAAAGAAGAGGAAGAAGATTGCCTGGACGACCGCGAGGATCTTCACCGATGTGGCCGGATCGATGGGCACCTGCAGGACTGGATTAATACATTAACGTGATGGTCATTTAGCATTAAATGCTTGGACATACTTGAAGTACCGCAACGAGATCGCCTTCCATCGGTCAGGTTGTGAGTAGACGAATCGTGAGCAATCGAATTGCTCCATGATCTGCAGCAGCTGGACGGTGGCAGGGACATTGTTCTGTTAGTACCCCAAGGGAATCTCACCTGATTCTTCGACAGCTTCATAGGCCTATAGGCATAACAAATTAGTTCCAGACCGACAGAATGTAAAGCTAATACGCACTGCAACATGAATCATGCCCCAAATCCCACCCTTGCCGTAAATTTGACGAAGCACAGAGCTGGGCAGAGTATAACCAGCCTTGACAGTAGCAAGCAATAGTTTGGAGCATCTTAGAATCAGAGTGTTGACTATAGATCCAAAGTATTCCAGCATAAGACCTCACACAGGAGGACAGCAGGTGACGAGCAGGGGACTCGAGCTATCTGGCGGCCAAAATTGTTCGATAGACTCAATACAAAACACGCTGCCAGAAGACCGCTACCTGTGGAGAATCGCAGACGAGACGTACTGCAAGCTCCACGAGCAGGACCTTCATGGCGGCACGCGAGTAAGAGAGGGAGGAGAAGGGGGGAGGAAAGAAGAGGCGCGTGGGTACAGCAGGAGACGTGTCGTAACGTGACGACACGTCTCCCGGCTCAGAGAGCAACTTGGCGTTATTTGCGAACTCCGCAGTTGGCGGTCACGTGATCTCGAGCCTTCGTGCTTCAAGTCGCGTTGCTGGCTCCCTTCTTCCCTTCAACCTTCAAGCTGAAGTTCGTCCCCAGTCGCTCTCCCAGTCGCTCTCCAGGTTCCTTCACTTATGGTGGATGTACATTCTCCATCATCTCCCCATCACACCAGGCAGCAACCCGGCGTTCCGCACTGGGTCCCATGTAGGGCTCAGCACCGTACCGTAAACAGTTACGGCTGTAAATTATACGGTCACTTACGGTGCAATCAGTACCGTATCCGTACCGTATGAGGGGCTGTCTGCTCGCTCATCGGAACGGTTACGGTCGAAAAACGGCCGTAAACGGCTCAATACGGCGTACGGCAGGTTGAAATCTTGAATAACGGCATTTTCTTGCTGATTAGAGTATATATAATTCATCAAGAGACATAATAAACATAAAATGACTATATTGATGTCATTATTTGACCAGAAATTTTGAGTTTTGAGTGTGCATTCAGACTGCAGGGAGATAATGGTTGACACCACGGGAGTCTGACGGAAAGGTTACGGGCGCCGTATTACCGTGCCGTAGAAACGGTCTATACGGATATAGTGCCGAGCCCTAGTCCCATGCTGGCAGCTTGGCATTTCCTCCTCCTCCTCCTCCTCCTGCAGGTCATTGTCCTTCCATGTCTCTATCGCCATCGCCTCTCATGTGTTCAGAGGCTAGGTGATTGAAGAACAGAAGAATGGTGGTGGGTGCGAGACGGCTGTACGTAGCACTTCGCCAAATGCAAGGTGGTGCGCAACCTACTCGCTTGTACATGCATGCGCTTATCTTATCCACTGTCGTCCAAGACATATACCATTACCGCACCGACCATAGCATCCAATACGGCAAGATTAAAATCATTCGGAGACTGGGCGCGTCTTATAATCGTTAAACATCAACCTACCTAATCCCTTTCTTATAGTTTCCGCTGCTGTTGCACCGCTCACGTCCATCCCGCCGGGACAAATTCAAATTGGTTTTCCATATTACCAGTATATTTATGTCCCACAAGTCCTTTTCATATCATAATATCCATAGTTGTAATACATGATCATTGCATACTATCCTCAGACTCAATGATGATGAAGCTGTCTACAATCTTCCCTTGTATGGTCCTTGGATCATAGACGATGTCCGGTAGTACATTATTTCTAATAAAAATCTGAATCAGGTCTTCAAGGGTGGATGCACTGGATAACATGGCATCCTGAGAGATTTCACGGTTGCAGACCGAACAGCTCATCGGGTGGTAACGTCCTTCAGACCAACGCTTTCTCAATTCTTTACGGATGCAGTAGCCGCAAAAAGCATGACCGCATTCAGGAAGACTGCGGTAGCAGTTTCAGAACGAGAGCATACCAAAATGAAAACACGAAAAACTCCCACCATTGAGGATCTTGGATAATGTCATTACAAAGCCCGCAACTAAGCAATTGAATAATATCCTTCTAATTTATGGAGGAGAATTGAAGTATTAGAAAGCATACATCATAATAGAATAAACAAATACCTTAATTCCGCTCTCGTCCTCAAGCTGTTTCTGGAAGTTGAGATTAAGGATAATATAGTGCAGACAGATGTTAAAACACATACCGGGAAGACTACTCGAGACTCAGGATGTTTTTGAAATGTAGCCGAGACGCTTATATTCTCATAACCATCTTCTGTCGACGTGATAGTCACTAGGCAGTTTTCTTCACAAGCGAGAACCATAGCACGGGAAGATTGCTTAATTTCAATCCTTATGGGGTATTATATATCTTAATAAATGTGGCCAAAAGGTGCTCCACATATCTTTGTTCTTTCCTAGAAGTTTGAGGACGAACCCTCGGATAAGGTCGTGCTGCGCTGTATGGTCTTCTGTGGTGACGCGGGGGTGCCTAAACACGTGGACACACAACGCTCCTTTGTTCTTGGACGATGGCACCAAACCAAAGCAAACCCGCTCTTTCTTCTACGCTCATCTCGACTCTGCTAACTTTCCTTCTCCATGCAATCTTTTGGCTTCACGCTTGGCCCTGGGGACACCCTTCGACGCACAATCCAGGAGAACGGACCACATTGGATTACAGACGTATACTTTGAAGTCAAATCTGAACGAAAAGCCAAATCGACGCTATATATCCGGGAGATCTCGGATGCTGGAACCAAGGGTAAACGCATTGTCGTCTGCCAGTTAGAACAGGGAAAGGTAACGATAGTTTCTTATTGGAGATCGTGTTCTCATTTCCATCACAGGCAGAACGAAAAAATGTCGGCTTTGACCTTTCAGCTTATGTAGATAACGTTGTTGAGTTTGAGGTTCAAGGTGATGTGTACGTGTCTCATGTTTCATTCTTACTTCAATAGTATCTGATTATTCATTAGTGTCCTTCACATAACGGCTTCTAATGGTGAGAACGGCATGCATGCCTACGCTTCACATTGAGCTCAATACCTTAAACGATAGCAAAGCCGGCTGACCAAGTCGTCGATGCTATGTCCAAGAGTAGCCGAGTAACCCGGTCAAACAGGTCAGATTTCCATTTGGACGTCCTTTCAGTCCCTGGTTCTGATATCTGCCCAGTCGTATCACTAAGGGATCTGTGGATGTTTCTCCTCCAGTATCTACCAAAACTCCTGTTTATGACGTTGAGGAGTTAATTGTGTCCCCGGAACGCGTGTCAAAGTATGTTCATTATATATATATTCACTCAGTGTTTCATTGATATCTCTTAGGAAACGCGCCTATGAGAGAGTCGCCAGTCCAGATAAGTCCAAAGCGCCGAAAAAGCGCAAAACAGGTGATCACCCCGAAAGTGCTAGTTCGTCAAATGAAGACAAAATAGCGTCTGTCTCCGCCGACGATCTTTTCCCTGAATGCGACCTGCATAGCATTGTCACCGGAGACATTTCATCCGTCAAATATATAGATATTATGGAGGGTGGCGGGGATGTCGTGGAACTTGGAAGCATTGTGCAACTTCGATTCACTGCTACCACAATCGATGGGAGCGTATGGGGCACCGCTCAGCAGGAGTTGGTGAGTAATATCCCTTCTCCTGAGTTGTTTTCATATGGATAATAACGACGCGGATAGATGGAAGTTCAAGTAGGAAAGGGAGCTCTAGTCCGGGGTAATTGCCCTATATTTATCCTGCATCCTAACTTTCTAACTAACATGCACAGGTTGGGAAGCAGGCATAATAGGCATGCGAACTGGAGGACGCCGGTTGATTGTGATCCCCCCCGCCTATGGCTACGGTCAAAAGCAAAGCGATAAGATACCAGCAGGCTCCAATCTTGTTATTGGTGCGCTGAAATATCCGATTTAATATCTGTCACTAATACGCTGCAGATTGCACTGTTTATGATGTCTAATGCATATATATTACGTAGCACTACTGTTGAAACGGTGTATATAGAATATAATCCATCTGTTGTCAGGTTTCATTACCATTTAAACTCCTGTGCCTTATCTCCTCTGAGCGTCGGACTTCGTAAGACACACAAAGGAGTTCATGTATCAAATGAGTGCTTTTCTTTTCTTTCACCGATACGTTATGCCACTTCAACCTCAGACACGACTTGAGCATCGGAAAGCTAGGAAAGGGTATAGACGAAGAGGTACACATTTACTCATACAAAAATTAAAAGTTCTAACGCAACTAGCTGCGCTAGACCAATCGCCACCTATATCTACTTTTTTTGACGTTAGCACGGTTGCCCCAACAACGCTACCCCTTCGACCACCACGTACATCGCGCAATTCGGAGACAACTTCCAAAATCTTGGAAGCTTTAAAGACACAACCTGTGGCTAAAAAGTCTAGAAAGATTACGCGAAAAAATGTCTTGAGAACCCGCGAGGTACAACGCGACATACGACCGCCGACACCTCCTCCGCCGGAAGAAATATTAGCAGACTATGCATTTCTGCTTTATACTCAGGTTAGAGAAAGCCGCGATTATCCCAGTAGTCCAGTCCTTATCTCCTTTCCATAAGGACCTGCCGAATATCTGCCTTCCGACTTCACCTCCTTCCTCGCCACACCCCTCTGATACTGTTGTTCGTGTAGAACAGGTAAGCGTAAGGTTTTTTCCGGTACTGTCTCTAATTGATTATAGACATTAAATATTAAGGAAAAGTCTTCTCGCAAGCGTCGCCGAGATGACATAGGATTACAGCAATTTGAAGACCTTCCTCCCAAACGCAGGCGCAGACTAACGGACCGTGGACAGTCATATATGGCTGAGATGGAATATAAAAGGCTTAAAACTAAGTGCAGATAATAGGATAGAGACGTAAAGAGACTCTACTGTAATCAAACTCTATGTGATCCGTCCAAAATGGAAAATCCTTTGACACAAAGGGAAAGTGCCACACATCCGTTCTCTCTTCAGTCCGCCATGGACCCTCGACGACACTGTACTGCAATATGCAAAGATGAATACAGTGAACTTCTTAAATCAATAGAGGATAATCGAGTAGAAAGTGAGCGGGTAATTGCAGAATTAGAGGCTGAGAGACGTGACTTAGTCTTGCGTCTTGCACGCGCAGCTAAAGAAGCCGAAACTCGCGAAGTAAGCAGCCTGGGCATATTGAATATTATATATATTATGTTGATATCTTCAATCACAGGGATATATTAAGCGTATGGAAAAACAGCTGGTAGTAGAGAAGGCTCGTCGCAGGGTATCTTCAAGTCTTGCTCACAACACAATAGAGGAATCATGTGAGGATGGAATTGACAACGGTAATTAATCTATCTTTTTACTGTAAGTTATTAGTTAATTATTTGGCAGAGTCAGGAACAACTTATGAGGACATCGTCCTTCAGCGGCTAGATGGTCTTATACACATAATAGGGCCATTGGTGTCAGGGACATCACCAAGACAAGAAATGACTTCCGAGGACAGTGTCCTCCTGCGGCTAGATGACCTTGTACACAGCATCGAACAGCTCCGTGGAGATATCTCTGCCGATTTGGATAATTTGAACAACTTGGTTGGCCAATCATTTGAAATCGCAGAACAGGACCAGAATCAGAATCAAAATACCAATATCACCACACTAGCTACAGAGATACTCCAAACAAAGAAGTACGAGGATGCGTCACTGCAGGTACAGCCATCAATCGATACGAAGGACGTCTCGTTGCAGACACAGCCTGTCGAACTTGAAGTTATGCAGGAAATCCAGCCAAAGAAGTACAGGGATGCGTCGCTGCAGGTACAGACATCAATCGATATGAAGAATGCCTCCTTGCAGACACAACCTGAGCTGGAGATGCGCACGCAGGAACCCAAATCAAAGCAGTATGAGGATGTGTCATTGCAGGTCGAGCTTGAAGTGACGCAGGGAATCCAATCAAAGGAGTACGAGGATGCGTCGCTGCGAGTAGAGACATCAATTTATATTAAGGATGCTTCGTTACAGACACTGCCCGTCGGGCTTGAAGTAGTGCAGGAAATCCAGCCAAAGAAGTACGAGGATCTGGAGGTTGTTACGCAGGAACTCGAATCAAAGCAGTATGAGGATGCATCATTGCAGGTCGAGCTTGAAGTTATGCAGGAAATTCACCCAAAGAAGTACGAGGATGTGTTGCTGCAGGTACAGCCATCATCCAAGCCGAAAGACACGTCACGGCCAACGTTAACTGAATCAAGCCAAATGCTGGAGAGCCCGCCAGCTAATTTGAGTGATACAGCTATCCAGACACGGGCACAACTCGACATGGCGTTGACCCACATCTACAGTTGGATTATGGAGCATCTGTATCGCATTTCTGGCCTATCCATTATGCTGAGCCAGCACGACTGGATACTCACATGGAAAATAACAAAGGTGAGTTGTGATACACTACTTGCCTTTGACGATCAACACACCTGAAGTTTGCCCAAGACGTTCCGTACACATTTCATCAAAACTATGCTTATTTTTCTCCAGTTAATATCCTTGGGTTATTCTGGAATATTGTGCTGGAGGTTAATTCGAGAAGATGGATATGGTGATATCTGAGTTAAACAACTCGCGTGTCGTAGCATGTACTTAAGTTATACAATTACTATTAGCTAAGTTTAGAATTACTTAAGTACACTTTGGGACGTCACGTGTATCGGAAAGTCAAGATATCAACTCTTACTTAGTCAGCAATCCATATTGACCCACATGTTCTCTTCACAAAGCAACAGTCCACATTATGCGGTCTGTTATCTTCAGAACCGAACCACTCTTCCATGCCCCAAGTACGGTCCCAGACCTCTGCTTTCAATATCAAGCGTGAATACGAAATATACGAACCAGGAACCATTAGCGGCCATGCTACACTGTATGAGGAATCCCGGAGAGACGAGAAACCACATTCTGAGGTGCGACCATTCGATCTCCTCAACGACCAGGTCCTCTCATCACTGATGCTTCTTATATCAGACTTCCCGGTGGCATAGGCTCTCGCCCGAGCTTGTAGGAAGGGGTCTACTGAGAGACCAGACGTCACGTTCTGAGGTGTGATCATTTGATCTCTTCAATAACGGTTTCCTTGCTGATCATCCTCCTTTAAGACTTCGTGTCACCATAGGATTCCCACCCGGCGTGTAGGAAGAGGGACCACCGATGATCCTGCAAATATTACGCCAAACAAGAAGTGTCACCATAAACCCAAGCGATCTGTCTGTTTCACCTCATTCCTCAATTTTATTCTTTATCTTGCCGTACTCTCTGGCATCATTCTCTCTTTTGGTTATATATCAGCTCCGTTTATTCTACCGCATAAAGGAGAGAGGGGCAGCATACCGATTCTCCTCTATGATAAAGGTAATTTTAACGTACCGCTGCTGCAATTTATTGATCTTCTCTCTCAGATATAGCTGCACGCAGTGAAGGAGGTCTCGTTATTCTGCGATTTACCTCGCCCCCTTGTGATGTAGCGCCCCATAAGCTATGGAACATCCTCGTCAAAGCCCTTCATCCTCGGGGTGCTTTCTCAATAAATCCCCCTACTTGCGTCCTTGAAAATCAAAATCATCAATGTCTGAATCTTCAGATTCCACGCCAAGGAGGCCATGTCGGGGTTCTTCTTGCCAAAAAAACCATCATTTCCCATTTTACGGTTGATTTGCCTCGCTCCAATCCCCTTACTACAGGTGGACTCCCCAGAACTGTTGAGGTCTGGGGACTGCTTGAAGATGTAAGTGATAGCAAGAGGTTTCTTCTTCACCGTCCTACTTTAAAGGAAAAGGCGTTATTCGATGATTTTGTCCGGATTGGACACATTGGCATTAGACAGGATTGGTGGGGGCGAAATGTGACTTTCCTGCCAGACATCAGTCTGCAACGTTTAAATATTTCCTTTAAAGTGGTTGTATGGCTTATTAGAGATACATGGGATAGCGACTGCGCTGCAATATGTGGGCTTCATGTATATTCCAAATGAAACATTAGTCCTTTTTATAATATCCTATTTGTTGTTTATAAAAGTTTGCTATAAATTTGGTTGACATTGGATGCTTCTATAGTAACTACGCAAGCTGAAATTCGACCTAAGTATGTGTAACATGTATGTCACATCACCTTCCGCATCACCCAACCACCATGCTATGATGAGGAGCGCTATGCAGCACAGTCAAGCAGTAGAGAGCCGACGCGTTTCGATATACTATGCACTGCATAGAACTCTCTGAATATATTAGCTCAGAGACACTCGATGACATGCTGTTGAGATTGTGAAGATCTCGGTGCAGCCTACCCACCCACTGAAGCTCAAGCTCAAATATAGCCCCCAGATTCCAAATAAGCAGACTCAAAGGTCATACTCCCCCAAGTCCTTAATGAACAAACCCGAAGGATCATCCGTAGTGAAGCAACTGCACTTTCATTCCCACCCACTCTTCCCGTGGTCCGCTCCAATATGAAGATGACCCACCAGGAGTCCGAATACGAAGACAACAAGACCCGGGCACTGAAGAGGCGGTAACCACAACATCGCAGACTAGACCAGACTGTCAGGGGCTCATTCCCCACACGCACTCGAAGAGAAAGAGATTCCCCTTCTCAGCGATTACGGAAAAGGATATTTCACCAAACTGTAGCATCTGCCCCAGCGTCGGCTGTTCAGCCAGCACAATGCTCGACCTCTCCTGCACATCAACTAGGGGAAGATCCACGTCCGGCCTCTGCATTAATACTCGCGGCATGAGCTCAGCTTCCCTCAAGGCAGGTTCGTTAAAGAACCTATAACGTCTTTTAGGGGCACAAGGCACCACGAGAGGGCGGGCCTTCTGAGGAGGTGTCTGTGGCGACGGGATGGGAACCGGTGCTGTCACCCTCGCGGTCTTCACAATAACAAGTCCTCCCTTTTCAGCCTTCCAAATCCAAGGCACGATGCTTGAATTAGTAGAATGGAACTTCCCAGGCGTCGCAGGGCACACCAATGGGCGAGTACAAGCCTTAACAGGAGTAGTAAACGGACTACTTACTGAATCCGAGATATTCGGCTGTTTGACGGATAGTGCCAGTCGCAGCATCATATCATGAACAACCACCTTACCTTTAGTCTCAATATCTACAGACGGACGAGCCAACTGCGGTACCACCAGTGTACTTTTCGCTGCGCCGTTCGCCTTCATGGCCACTGGGATCCTAGATCCCACGACTCTGGCTACCGGACGAGGCGGTACGAACTGAATGGGCCTGTTCGAAGAACGTTGGGTCAAGCAAGGATTATTCAGATACTTTTATTAATATAAAGAGGTGATCAATGTGACCCACCAATAACAGCGCGTCGCTGACCAAGCATTGCTTTATAAACCCCGCGTGTCCGTGGAGCCTTTTGAACCTCAACCACCCCTATCTTCTCCCCCTTTCCTTGATGTTGTAGGGTCTGGCGCCAGCTTCTGGCGCCGCCTATCACCTCTCAAGAATTGGGTAGGGAGTCCTGGAAGCTAGTGTATGCGTGCGTTGGTCCATCACTCCTAGCTTGCAGGCTCTCTAGTTGAGAAGTCAACTCTTATGATATATGTTCCGTCCTCCCGGATGTTTGGGTGGATTCACAGACAGGTGGGTAGCTTCTGGATCCTCTCCGTTTGTTCTTTTTCTTTCTTACTATTTCTTTTCAGTCCCCCTATGGTTGATATATCTCAAAGCTTAAGAATGAGGCTGGGTGGCCCTTGAATGTATATACATATTCCCTTGAATGAATAAAATTTGATTCTTATTTTCCAATCAAAATATCGCAAATTGCCGCCATCCACCTCTGCAACCGCCGCTGCTGTCCCACCCTTCATTTCTCTGCTGATCCAAGCTGCGATATCTAGCGCCACTGACTCCAACACTGCCGTCATCACCTGAACCACCTCCATCTCATTGTCCATTCTGGCTGTGAGTCAGGCGTAAAGCTGCAGCCGGCTGTGGTGTTGGCTTCACGAATATCTCACCGCAGTCTTACGGATGTCTGCGTTGAGAGGCTGTGGAAGAGGTTGGGGGTGTGACGTGGCAGACATCTAGGGTGCTGGAAGGCGGACGGTGAGACAGCGACGGTGAACGTGGACATTGAGATGGCAGGAAGGCAATGATTGATGCGAGCATGGTCGATTACAATGTGGACATGGTTGACTGTGTGGCTGGAGTGTGGTGGACTTTGGGGTGTGGCGGTGTGGCAGATGATGAGACAGCAGCTCCACCAACCTCGTCAACACCTTGAGAATGTCCTTAACCTTCAATAGTACCAGCTTGAATGACTCTGACGGTAGTAGTAGAGGGAGCGGCATAAGCATTCAGATACGGGTATGGGAACTGGCCTTGCTTTGGAGCTATTACTGAACGATCTCAATAAGCACTGCTAGTTGCCATCACTGCCCCTATTGTTGTCCTATTGGCTATTGCCTATGCCAGAAAGCAAAAACATAATGCTACAATTAGAGCTATACAAAATACCAACTCAACAACATTTGCAACCACCACTATCAATCGGACTAGGACAGCAGCCAATTCTTGTCCAAGAAGAAACCAGTACAGACTGCCACCTTCCGACCCCTAAAGGGAACATACATGCCAAGGAAGAGATCCGCCCATTAGGGGGTGTACCTCACGAGGTTCGTCGCAGGAGGATTACCCTTTCAGCCCATTAGCCAAGGCACTTCGTCATTCACAACCACGAGTGTGAATGAACCAGAATAATCTCATCCATATACTCTTATATGCAAATCACATTACCTACCATACAGAAAATCTGAGCTCCTCAGAATCACTTCATTAAGTGTCGAACCGATAACCTTACTCCGTTTAGCTGATACGCTACATCACCTAACTCGGTCCAAAGCATCCACTTATGGGACTCCGTAACCTTACCTGAAGGCCAAAACACCTCATTTTAAGAGTGACAGTAAACCCTGCTCACAAATCAGCCTATTTAACGAGTCACTGCAAATCCCTTTCCTAAATCAGGTTATCCACAGTGTCGCAATCTGGAATCAGGTTACTTCCAACAGTCGCCGCAGTTCTCTCTTGCAGATCAGGTTATCAACAGCGTCGCAATCCTGAATCGGGTTGCTTCCAACAGTTACATCGCAATCCTGAATCAGGTTACTTCCAACAGTTGCACTACACCAGCAGACTTAAGAATTACTCCTTCGACGTTGGTACCCGTAACTTGCTTTTGAGGATGGGATGTGACACATGTCAAGAATCAGACTCTTTCGACGTCTCATTGCCCCCAAAAGCCTGCATTACCTCACCGTGCTTACATTCCCTGTCCCCCATATATTATAAATTCGCCTCCATACAATGAACCTCATGAACCAGTAACCTTCATGCCCTCTGGAGCTATAACCTCCAAACATACCTGTTACTTCGACTGGAAACAATTCTTACATTATATTCAATGGTGATTCGGCAGAGCTCCCCACACAAGTATATATATATTGATGTATTAATGGGACAGCACTATGTACATGTTATCATTCCTAATGTTAAAGATCCAACTAAGAGCCATCGGAAGTTACTCAAGCAATGCAGCGAATAACCTGCATCTCAAAGATGAAGCGACATCGGAATGTGCAAATCATGTCACTTACCTGCTGCACCCCATTTAAAATTACCTGCTCTGCATCCTTGCAGTCAAGGAATAACCTGATCTCACCTGCTTCTGTCATTAGGGGTCGGTCGAGAGATGTCATTTCTCTTCTCCTAAATTAACTCGCCATGTCGGCCAGCAAAAAAGCCCCACAATTGTACAAGTTGTCTGGCGTTGAGGCCGCTACAAGGGAGATCAACATTGACCTATCTCAGACAAAGACATTATGTCGATATACCTCCTCACTAACCTATGCCCATTGTGATTGAGAGAAGCCCTCACACACTAAAACTAATACGCCCCACACTTCCTGCTGCACTCAAGCTTTGTCCTCTTCGGCACCCAATCATCCAGGCATGCTGTCCATGAACTGAATGATGTTGCTCTGCCAATCGATGAGCACAAGAATCCAATGTCCAGGGACATGCACAGGATCAGCCAGTATCGTTTGACCTCATTTGCATGCACCTTCATCAACAGATTAGTTTACAGAAGATTGAGTAGAGTGGCCTAGACAATGTACCATATCTATCTCTTTATGAACCCATGCAACAGCCTGCACAACTGTTTTGTCGTTCATGGAGTGATCCAAGGTCTCTCTAATGTTGTGCAAAACCAGCAGCATTGTGTGATGTGCCAGACAAAAATCCCCAGCACGATTGCTGAGATACTCAGTGATCTGTGATCAACTGTCCTACATGAAAGGTGAGCCAATTGGTGGATGTACAGAATCAATGCAGAGCACAAGGTGTGATACCAGCATGTGTGGTGGTTTGTGCTCAAATGATGGCACTCCTACAGATTCCTTTCCCTACACAGTTGATGCCTCTAGCCTCCAGCCTCCAGCCTCCAGCCTCCAGCCAGCCTCCAGCCTCCAAAGTTTAGCCTCCAGCCTCCAGCCTCCAGAGTTTATCCTCTATTCTCTGGCCTCTAGCCTCTAGCCTCCAGCCTCTAGCCTCCAGCCTCTAGCCTCCAGCCTCCAGCCTCCAGCCTCCAGCCTCCAGAGTTTAGCCTCTA
>KN837090.1:333755-361451 GCA_000827215.1 Sphaerobolus stellatus SS14 | reverse complement strand
CTCCAGCCTCCAGCCTCCAGCCTCCATTCTCCATTCTCCAGCCTCCAGTCTCCAGCCTCCAGAGTTTAGCCTCCAGCCTCCAAAGTTTAGCCTCTAGCCTCTAGCCTCCAGCCTCCAGAGTTTAGCCTCCAGAGTTTAGCCTCCGGCCTCCAGCCTCCAGCCTCTGAAGTTTAGCCTCTAGCCTCTAGCCTCCAGCCTCCCAGTAGCTGGAAACCTTATCCGGAAAATACTGTGGACATGAGCAGTAAAATAAGTAGGAAAAGTACTAATAAACAGTGCAGAATATCCCAGGAAGACATCCTGTAAATTTACTTGGAATAAAGCTTGGAAAATTCTCGGAAAACTAGTGGAAAACACACTGGTAAATAGCAAAGATATTTTAAATAATCTTTGACTTTTCCAATGTCGTAAATATCATACTTTCCTAAGGTGGGAAAACACCTGGAATACATCCAACTTCTTCCTAAATTTCATACACTATTCCAATCACTATCCAGACTTTTATCAGGCTTGGAAAGTATAGGGAATAGTTGATATAATCTGGATTTTATCCAGGCTCGGAAAATGACATGGAAATACCAACATTTCCTCACAGTTTTAGGCTTTTTTCCAAGGTATTTTCTGGGCCACTTTCATACCACTTTCCTATCCTGGAAAACACCAGGAAAAACAGACAAATTCCAAACATTTTCCAGGGCTGGATGATAGCTGGAAATTACACTCAAATCCAGATATTTTCCAGATCATTTTCCAGGCTGGAAAATATTGACCAGCCTGCAGTGTGAGAGATGATGCATATTGCAGTGAATTACACGATTAGCTGCACTGGTTTAAGTGCCAGAATGAATCACAGGCAATGATGGACGCGCGCACACGGAGAGTTCACATCACCGAGTCTGGTAAGACATGTAACGACATAGAAAGGCTGAAGAACGCAGAGGGAGACGGAACGTTGCTCGGGAACGAATTCAACGCCTGATGATGACCATGGAACGCACCCGCCAGCCCATACCCGTCGCCGCTCACTGTCAAGCCCAGCGAGTACCAAATACCCTCTTATACCACTTATACCACTCCTTAATTCTATATCTACCCGTATAACTCACCAAGCCCAGCCTATTCAGCCGTTCGCGCACGTCGTCCATGCTAACAAAGCGAGGCAATAGAGCAACAAACGCGGGGGTGATCATCGACGAGTTTGGGGGCATCACGTGTCGTGGATCGATTATGAACAGCACTCCAAGCAAAAAAGACAGGAAGAAGGCTGACAAGGGACACGAGGGCCTCGACGTGCAGAGTCTTCCTGATGGCTCGGATGAGAGTCGGAAGGCGCATCTATCGGACATTCCGAGGCACTGGCTAATAGACATATGATCTGAAAATCAATAGGACATTTGAATGATAATTTGGAGTAAGACAAATATAATGGACTCGTCAGGGCAAGGAAAATGATGGATCTGTGATGGATGTGCAACTCGAAGCATATCATGTGCGCTGAGACCGGACACATACGATGACAGTATCACGGAGGAGACCGTCGTGTAAGTGACTCAATGACTCTGGATAGCTGTTATCTCCAGGTTAAATTGATAAACAGACAGTCATGAATTGTAACTCCATATAAAGGCAAAGAATCGATGTCGTACGTGGACGAGGCCGGGTACGGTGGGAATAGATGACGTCATCGGCGATAGACGCGGCCCATAGACCGTTGTAACGAGGCAAACTTAGCTGAGTTGGAAATTGCGAGATCTTAATGTTGAGCAACGAAAAGAACTTGCGGAAGCCAACTATGATTGAGAGAAGTAGTTAAGCTAGGGTAATGTACATGCAAGATAAGCTTTATACTACTGAGGTTCAGCGCTTGTCGGAGTTTGGAGTCTGTAAGGGGACATCGGCTAGTAAGATCCTTACATAGCTCCCCCAAGATTCACGAAAGGGAATTGAAAAATATAAAACGAAGCTCAGTAGTGAAATGTAATTGGAAGAGAGTAAAATAAGAAAATACTAGCTACTGAGAAAATCAAATCAATTAGAAATAGAAAAAGAATAGAAAAAAATTAACAAGAATTAAACAGAGGTACCATCGGCCACGGAGTTGTTGTCCATGTTGATGTCCTCGGTGTTCTCTTCAGACCTATTAGCCAAGGTGCTAGGTCCAGGTCCGGCAACAGCAGAGGATGATGGGGGAGTAGCGGCAGGGGTACTGTCAGGGGCGACAGTCTGGAAAGCGGTAACATCATCCTTAGTCATATTCACAATAGCCCTGCGAATAGCCTTTTGGAACTCGATATCATCAGCATTTATGGCTGGAGCGGCTTGAGTTAGATTTGGGATTGCCGCAGTGGGAGGTCTTGTAGGATGGCTGTCCGCCAGGGTGATTAACTCTATATCCATCATGTCCACGTCCACCACGTCCACTAATACGGCCTTGATAAGTTTGGCCATAATAAGAATGATGGGGATAATGAGGTGCAGCAGGAGGAGGAGGAGGAGGAGGAGGAGGAGGAACTGCCTCTTTGATGGCTTTGGAAGCACCAATTCACTCCAAGACATTCATATTCGAAAATCCGTTGTTATTAAATCCACCATAAGAGCTCTGGGCAGTGCTGCCTCCAAAAGGAATATCCGGAGGAGTGTAGCTGTGATGTACCGGAGTTTTGCCGATATTGCTGTTGGTCAGGTGGCTGTGATCAAGGAGAGCTCCCCAATCGGTAAGACTAAGCTGTTGCTGACTATTATTGTTGATTTCTCAGGTTAAACACTATTGCCCGGAGTCACTATGACCTTAGTGGCAGGGGCAGGCAAGGGGTCATACTTGACATGTGGGCAGTGCCAAGGTGGATCTCATATCCGAAAAAAGATGGGCAGATCTAGCTTTGCCTGTCATCCCAGCAGTCCACCCCGGAAATCCGTCCACATGCACCCATTGACACAATTCTGCCCAGACAGTACACCCTTTGCCCCCATGTCGGGTCCGCCTATAACATGGGTGAACGTGATCGATTTTTATCTTATCTTAATGCCGATCCTGTAACTAGTCTAGTAATTAGTCTAATTTCGGAAGTAATTTTTTTTGAAGTCATTAGGCCCTCAACCTCTAACATTCCATCCTCATGCTCAAGTCTTTCAGTTCACCCATATATGCCATGGTCAGCTCAAAAGGGAAGGTTGCAATAGGAACCAATGATAATGGCACACCCGTCAAGGTATCTAAGCGGCGGAAGGCGGTTAGTGGGCCAAAATTGGCACTGGCAAAGTCTTCTCGAAAGAAGAAGGACAAGCTGAAGGAAGCTGAGAAGCCTCCGCCTGGCTGTGTATGGCGCTGTGGACGATGGGTACCCTTAACCAGTGATGCTCACTCGGTATCCGCAAATACAGATGATGCTGAAGCAGGTTCAACTATGTCCGAGAAAATTTCAGCTCTTCCGGATTTGACTTTTGATGATGATGATGATGACGACGACGACATATCGATGGTGCGAAATATTGATAATGGTGAGGTAGCTGACAATATCTCAGTTACTCCATGTGCTACATCTTTGAGTACTGCTCTGGTGGGCCTTAACCCATTCCGCTCATTCTGGAAGCAATGTCAGCCTCTGGCACACTGTAAACACCATCATACCACCTGGCCTCAATGGCGAGACAAGATTATTCCCAAAGTACTGCCTCTTTTCCTGCAGGCTGAAAGGACCATCCATGCCCATCATTCTTTGCTAATGCTGTCCACCCGTGGCTCTGACTTGCATCAAGACCTGGATTCTTCCTGCCCAAATGGTTGCAAGCATACTATTCGTTTTCATGAAGTGTTATGTGTTGAGAGAACCAGTATGTGTGTATTTATTTTTGTATTCCTAAGATAATATTTTATTTCTGTCCTCTATAGGAACATTTATGGCCAGAATTGCGCAATGCCCAGAATGTACATTGGTTGCCGAAGATCTTATTAGGGCAGGATTTTTTCCAGCATCTCCTATCCAACCTACAACTGCCTTTTCCTTCGATGTTTTGGATTCCTATGTGACCTGTAATCCTGAACTCACATACACCGTTGCCCCCTTCCGTCGAGCCCTTGTTCATGATCTGCGACAGCATGGCTTCAGTTTCTCCTCCAAGGAGCCATTCAAGAATCAACTTCCTGAGGCACTTATATGGTATGATGCATTAAAACTCAAAGCGGAAAATCAGACACAACGGCTTCTTCGCTTGGGAGACTCGATTGCCCAGGGTCCGTCAACTGCATCTTCTGAATCTCAGCCTTCATCTAGTACACTTGCCCACTGGAGACTACGTCACCTTTGCCCTGCCTGTTTTGGATGATCAACGTGGGGTGGTGATGCTGAAACAAATCCGGATGTACAGGTTGCCATTGACGGCAACTTTACGCACTGCCGTTATGCATCTGTGGAAGCTGATCCACAAATATTTTCTACTGATTATCAGGGATTCTGGCTAACTGAAGAGGAATTAAATTCTGCTCGTGACCATGTTCAAAAGAATTCAAACAATTCTTGTTCATCTACACGCCAGGTTTCATGCCTTCTTGATGGTTCTCTTGATCAATGTGAAAATGCGCACAAGGCAGCCCGGGACCGCAGCGATGAAGCAACGGAGGGAGTTATGGCTTCAAAGGGACTCATGGGAATGGTTTGCCAGCATGATGTCCCACTCTTTCTGTGTGATATCACAACACCAGGTGAACAAAGGTTTTATGCAATTGCACTGCTTCGCAAGCTGGCAGAGCTATTGCCTGGCAATGCCAGCATTGGGTTGCTTTATGATATTGCCTGTCTTTTGGATCGTAGCATTGCCAAGGTAAAATTATCATTTTCTACTCTTAAAACATATTCTGCCCATTCTGAGTTTTTGCCTGCAGCACAATCTCATCCCTGAGATTGCACCCCGTCTCTCACTTGCCACTGCTACTTTCCATGCTTATGCTCACCAATTCTGCTGTCAAGCTGTTTTCCATCCTCGACGTCGTGTTGGATTTGGCATGACAAATGGTGAGGACAACGAAAGAATTTGGGCACTCAGTAAGAACACCTTTGGCAGTGAACACATCTCAGGAGTATGTTGCCTCACTGTACTGCCCTTTTAACATTCTTTTGCTAATCATGCTACCCTTTTTAAAGCCGCATAAACATTATTTTTTACTGACTAGGAAGTTTGATTATATTGCAAGGCTCAAACGTGCCAAGTTGGCTACATGGCATCAACAGAAGTACAACGATCTATTGCAGCAAGAGGCTGAAACTAAAACAATATTACGGAAGATATTGCCTACATGGAGTGTTGCTATTTTGCGCCAACAATGGCAGCTCCAGCAGGACACCCAACGTTCTGTGCGTGCATGTGCGTACCTCACCCCCCACCCTCTGCCACATATCCTCCTCTGACATATTTCTTCCTCTCTCGGTTTCTCTCTTACTGCTTGTTTTTTTAAATAGATTCTGCCCAGGTAGCTAGCCAGAATTTAGCCACCCTGTTGGAATCGCAAAGGTCTGCTGAGACACTGACACAGGCTCTGGACGCGTTAAGCAGCAAATTGGACAAGCAGGAATTTCTTCGTGAACTGGGTCAGGTGGATGCCAGCTCACTTGGTGTGCTGTACGAGGCAGCAAATGCCCTTCAGCTCCATCATCAAGAATCTATTGTTCGTCTCCAAGACCTAACTGCCAGCCTAGGATTGCTGCACATCGACCTACCCAACAACTTGACAGAAGACGAAACAACCTTTGTAAAGAAGTTAGTTCTTTTACAGGCAGTCAAAACTAGCTTATGGAATTGCTGGCAACGTATTCATGATGAAATGAATCCAATTCGTGAATCTGCAACTCGGGCAGGGCAGGCACACTCACTAGGAATGTGTGGAGTTTTTTACTACATTAATAATTGTGTTGTATATTCGTTTATTAATTATAATATTCACTACACTTTTCAGGCACTAAGAAATTGCAAACTGCTGTCCGTGCAATTCAAAACAGAGGCCGCACTGTGCTCAACACCATAGACATGTATAACAAACTTGTAGAAGAAATAGCTGTCTTGACATTACCTGCATGGATGCCAGAAGATAAGCTCCCGCAACTGTTGGAATGCAAGGCAGCTCTTCGTATTGACCCGGATGCTCAGTTATGGGAGGAGATGGAGCTCGGGAACATATGGGTAGAACTGTGGGGCGAGAAATTCGAAGCTGCCCCACCCTATGTTCGCGATCCCACAGTTCGCCAGGGGATTAAATCCGTGCTTTTACTGGATAGAATAAAAGAGGAACACGACAGGCTATCTTTAGAACTTGACTCTCACAAGGCAGAGCTTGAACACCAGATGCTGTCAGCCTGTGCTGCCATTTCACATATAACGAAGCAAGGTATGTACAACTTAATATTTTGCTACTGGGGATATCCTCTTACCCTTCGAAGATGTTGAAGCTATAGATCTTCTCTCATTTCATCGTCTAAAGTGGTCCCTAGAGGATCTTGTGGCGGAGCGCGATGTTTTCAAAGCAGCGACGAAGGTGACGGGCACTCCTTGGTCTTTACTATGGACCTCCTCTACCAGCACCTTAGTTCAGCTGTCATTATCTGGTGCACCTCTACAGCAGTTGCTAGAGGATAGGTCTCGATTATTGACACAGACACAACCACAACTGACACGTGAGCAGACAGAGCCTTCCATTGTCTGCCCCCCAACCCTCGTCACAGTAATTGACGAGGACGACAATCAAGATGACAAAGCCCATGCTTCTTTCAGCAATTATGCCGTCCAGGATCATCCCAGTGACGATGCCCCAGGCAATCCGTTTAGTGATTCTGTGAGCAGACTCGCTGGCACAATACTGCAGCAATTCTACAATGGCGATTCGGAGGACGAGGAAGATGCACATGCAGCGGATGCCATACTGGAAGCTGAGAAGGCTCTCTTACGGGAACAAGCAGATGAAGTTGTTCCACAGTTCTCTTTCAATTTTGCAAGTACCCAGAAGACATTGAATCCTATTATAGTGACTATGGATGAGGCTCGAGAGGCTTTCCAGCCTGCAGTGCCACCGCCCATCGATCTTCCGCCTATTTCACTCTTATTTAAAACATTAGATGGTGCTGTGGGCAAGGAAAATGAGAATAATGAAGAAGACGAAGTGGACAATCAGGTGGATCCCACTTTCAAGGTCTGGGAGATTGCTGCAGGTGCAACAGTCTCTGCCACGAATATCCGTATAGTATGTTGCCTGTCTCACTTCTCATCAACCATTTGAATTTATTTTTACATAGGAGAACCAAGAATATGTCGAAGTGGATCGTATGTGCAGAAACAACATTATCCCAGGCACAGATATACGACAGTTGTACAAGAGTCGGCATGTTAAACACTCCATTTTAACTGCATACATTAGGTCAATTCATAGGCAGATTGAGGATAATCTGATTTCCCACATCATACCACAGAATCAACATCCTCAAGTGATATATTTTGATGCTGATGTTTTTCATCTACCAGGCAGTATGCTTGCCAGATTATTCGTTAATGTGAGTGGAGGGCAGTCAATATTATAATTATTATAATTACATGCTTACTTGTTATCATCTCTTAGGAACATGCTTCTCTTCGCCTTGAGTACATGGAGGTCAATGCCTGGACAATCCCAATATTCTCGTCACGGGAGAAGGTATGGATGCTGGGGGTGGTCGACTTTCGCCAGCAGCAGTTCTGGTATGTGGACAGTATGCCCACACGCTCAGATAAGATGTCAATGCAAGGGGACTGCTGGGTTTGGGAGGTAGGTATATAATGTACATGCAAAGCTCAATTTATCTCACATTAATCCTACATAGATCCTCAATAGATTCTACTGTCTGGTTGCAGCTTTCTTGGGCAGGTGCATAAACTGCCAGCATTGGAGTAATGCAATGACAATTGTATGTACTGTTAATAATAGTTTTTATGCAACCAATTTTACCTTGTTCTCGGTTTTATTGTCATTTTAAAGTCCACCACTAGATCCAGTTCAGCGGCAGATACAGGTATCTGGGTTGCTGCTGATATTGAGGCATGGTTTCTAGGATATCGTCATGTGCCTGCAGACATCAACATGGCTTTGTATCGCCGTCGAATGTGTATGCACCTACTCAGTTTGGCAGAGGTTGCCTGGATAACACCTCCCGATCCTGAGGATGACATGGAGGCTCCTAGCATGCAGATTGCCCACCAGTTATCAAGTGAATGGCATATTTATCATTATTCCAAGAATTACAATGATGAGCTGGGAGACTGGAGGAATAAAAGATATTTCATACTACCACCACCAATTCCAGTTGCTCAGCAACCAATCATTGTGTAACTTATATGTATTTGCCTTACACTTATAATAATTAAACACCTACATTTTGAGCTCGTTGTTTGCTGGCAGCCACCTGAATAGCCATTTGTCATTAATAATATATATGTGTAATTACTTTATCTAATGTCTAATGATTTGCATACGTCGTTGTTTGCCGGCAGCTGCCTGAATAGCCATTTGTCATTAATAATATATGTGTAATTACTTTATCTAATGTCTAATCATTTGTGTACGTATGGGCAGAATAATATATGTGTAATCATTTGCATATGTATGGGCAGAATAATATATATGTGTAATCATTTGCATACGTATGGGCAGAATAATATATAAGTGTAATTACTTTATCTAATGTCTAATCATTTGCATACATATGGACAGAATGAGGGGACGATAGTGACATAAAACATGCTGATGTGCCTCATGGCAGAGGTCACATGATCATTTGTTCAATCACAGCATACCACACTTAGAGCTTTTGTGTCCTCTTCACGCTGTAGGAGTTCTGCCTTTATACCCGCTGCTCCATCTCTATATATCTTTTGATGGACTATCCTGAATATTCGGGACCTTCGCCCCAGTACGACCAGGCTGGTGGCAATCCATTTTGGACTGGTTCAAATGCGATGGGAAACCTGGGAAGCTCAGGCTTAGACCCTAAGTGGGTTACATTCCTTCTAAGTGCTCTCAGAAACTAAAACCTATATTTGATTTCTCTCCCTAAAGCAACTATATTTTACCCAACGATGGCATGAGTAACTGCCTTCAAGCCAATCCAGGCAATACAAACGGGTAAGGATGCTTATAATAACCTTGATATGCGATTCACTGACTTCTAATTATAACAGCTTTATGGATTCTCAACAATACACTGTCATTCGTCCAATTTACACGGAGTATTCGCAGCATGCAAAGTCATCAGCAAGTAACACCCATCACGGCAATGTTCCTATCTTTGGGCACGGTGACCTCCTGTTTGAGGCAATTCGAGAAGAGGATGAGACAACCTATGAACAGCCAAGCGAGATTGAGATTGATCAACTTCTCCCTTCCACACTGACCCAACAAGGATTTCCTCACTCTGAGGATGAAGGCCCCGCTACTGCATCGAGGGCCAATAGTGTTGTGTCGGTTGCAGAGGAGGCTGCCACTGCCACTGCCAATGCTACTACACCCTTGCCCTCCGGCAGCAGCAACACCTTTCAGTCCAGCAACACCCTTCAGTTCGGCAACACTGTCCCATCTGAAGATCCTGCATACCCCAAGACAAAGCATATCTCGAGTGCTTTCCCTAAAGAAGCACTTGATTATGTGCCTGAGATGTTTGAAGAGGTGAAGGGTGCGTACATTGACTTTCGTTTGCCAGATTTACTAACTTATACATTTGGGCAGATCTAATGCGCATCCTTGCTTTCAATTATGCTTGGGGGCAGGGTAGCACTGATTACAATGCTATATTGCGTCAGGCAGGAGTCAGTTCCTCTGCTGCCCGCGCTCCCGTGGCCCGGAACGTCTTCTCTCGGAGGTGTGGGGGGTTGGTCAATGGAATGGGTGAGTCAAGCTTACAATCGTACACTCGATAGGCAATCGATCTAATGCCTGCCTATTCTACAGTACTGTTACATCCTGATATCTAGGCGTCTCTTCGGACTCCGGATATATTAGAACGAGTGAGTAAATCGGAGTCCGGATGATATGAACTGAAAGGACTTGGCTTCAACTTATGTGTTACACCCTTAACCGTATGCGTTGTCCTTATTTCAGAATGAAGTTCGGAACAAGGGTTCGGAGTCCGATGGTTGTCACAGACAAGTCAGTATAAGATGACTCGGAGACCGAGTATAGTAGAACGGATAAGAAGTAGACAGACGGACGGAGGCCAGAATGAGTTAACAGAATAACGAAGTGGATTTCTGACTACTAAACCATAATACAAAGACAGCTATTTATACTAAATGGAGGCCGAGAACAAATGGGGAAATAGTCAGGGTCACGGAGATGAAACAGATAAGGAAAGAATAATAAGGAGCGTGGTTGGCTGGCAATAACATAAAGCGGAGGCCGATGAGAATGTAACGTAAAAGTCATGTGGAACATAAACACGTGAAATCATAAGTGATGCTTGGCATCAATGAAAGATAAGTGAGATAAGAAGGCAGAGATCCGAAGATAAAGAATGAACGATAAGAATGAAAGTAAAGTCGGCGGTCCAACAACAAATAGAATGTGAACAGAAACATGAGACGAAGACCGAAATCAAAGATGAATAACATAACGGAGTCCGAGGGAAATCAAAGATGAATAACATATCGGAGTCCGAGGTGGATATCGGGATCAGGTCTTGACAAGTACCCACAGAGATGGAATGCCTGGCTGCCGCAGGTGAGTGTTCTTCCCCGTCGACTAGTTCCGGCGGGGGAGGTGGATCTGATTTCCGTCCGGGAATTGGGTCGTTGGGGGCTTGTAAAAGCTTCACTACATTAAAGACAGGGTGAATACGTCTCATGGAATGTGGGAGTTCAAGCTTATAGGTGTGCCGACCGGGTTTCCCAACAATCTTGTATGGCCCTAGGTAATGATGGCTGAGCTTTTGAGACAGTCGGGTAGTCTTGATGTCACTGGAGTCTAGATAGACCTTGTCACCTATCTGATATTCCGGTGGGGGAGTCCTCCGGCAGTTGTAGTAACGTGCCATGTCATCCTTTGCCTTGATAAGGGCTGCTTTCGCTTCTTCCAGTGATTCTTGCATACGATCTTTGAATTTGTTGACCGTCTCTAATCTAGAGGCAGGTTGTTGAGGTTCAAAGCCCATGCGCGGGTTCCGCCCGGAATCCAACATAAATGGTGTCTGTTGAGTAGATGAATGGATGTGGTTGTTGTATTGGAATTCTGCCATAGGGAGAAGCTCGTCCCAGTCGCCTTGTTGTTGATTCACGAACTATCTCAAGTATTGTTCCAATTCTTGATTTACCCGCTCGGTCTGTCCGTCCGCTTGCGGGTGGTAGGCCATGGTAGCCGCAAGCTTGATGCCTAGCATGCGATATAGCTCCCTTGTGAATTCTGCAACAAACTGTGGGCCCCGGTCAGAAACGACTTGCTTGGGCAATCCATGCAGCTTCCAGACGTGGTTGAGATAAAGCCGTGCGGCGCCGAGTGCTGTGATCGTAGTATTGGTGGTGATAAAATGAGCACGTTTACTCACCGAGTCTACTACATTCATAATTGTGTCGGCCCCGTGCGCATCCGGAAGCTCTACAATGAAGTCCACACTGACAGTATCCCATCTGGCCTCGGGAACCGCAAGGGGCTCTAGTTTGCCGATCGGTGCCCGTCGTTGGATTTTGGTTCTAAGGCATAGGTCGCAAGTCTTGACATACTGACCAATGTACCTAGACATTTGTGGCCACCAGTAATTCCGAGAGACCAATTCCAGTGTCTTCCAACGTCCCGCATGGCCCCCTACCCTAGTATCATGATGTTGGAACACAATCTGTCTGTGTAGTTCGGGATCCGGCAGCACACAGAATTTCCCTCTGAACAGCAAAAGCCTGTCGGTTTCCGACCACTCAGCCGAGCGGACTGACTTGAGGTTACTCTTCTTCAGCTCTTCCACCGCTTTTGTCACTGACTCTTCCAATTCACTATCCTTCAACCCTCTCCTAATATCCCTCATCACCTCCCGCTCTTCTCTGACCGCTGTAACCCCTTCTAAAGCCCTTATTGAAAACATTTCCAGCAGGAGAAGTGTAATGTCCTTGTTGTCTACATTGCCAGAACCATGGTCTTCCCGGCGGGAGAGCGCATCAGTCTTCCCCATAGTCTGACTGGGTTTATGGTGAAGCGTGAAGTCAAAACACGATAGGAATAGTGACCACCTTGCCTGATGCCTGTTCAAGCTCTTTGACGTCATAAAGTACTGTAAGTTTTTGTGGTCTGTCCAGATCTCGAATTTGTGCTGGGCCCCCTCAAGGAAATGACACCATTCATCCAATGCCCGAATGATTTCTTTGTCATGTATCTCATAGTTGCGTTCCACTGGGCTCAGGCTTTTTGACATAAACGCGACCGGGTGCCATTTTCTGTCCGCTTCCGAGAGTTGAGACAGCGTGGCTCCGGTCGCAAAATCCGATGAGTCTGCTTCCAGCCGGTAGGGTGCTGAATCACTAGGCAAGATGAGGATGGGTGCGGTCGTGATCAGTTCCTTGAGGTTGTCAAAGGCGTCTTGTTCCGCGTGGCCCCACCTCCATTTGATGTCCTTCTTGGTTAAATCAAATAGTGGTTGAGTGTGATGAGAGAAATCCTTGATGAAACATCTATAAAAATTTACAAAGCCAACAAATGATTGTACTCCACGTTTTCTGTCCGGCATTGGCCACTCAGTGACAGTGGCCACCTTGACTGGGTCCATTTCCACTCGGCCTTCCGAGATGATCAACCCCAGGTACTCAATTTGCATTCGCTTGAATTCACACTTCTCTGGCTTGAGGTAGAGTTTGTGTTCCTTCAGGCATTGGAGTACCAGTTTGGTTACCTGCCGGTGTTCGGCGATGGTCTTGGTAAAGATAAGAATGTCATCAATATAGACGCATACGACTCCCTCCATTATAAGGTCATGGAAAATGACGTTCATCATGGTTTGAAAAGTCGCCGGGCTGTTGCAGAGTCCAAAGAACATTACAAGCAGTTCAAACAGGCCTCAGTTCGTCCGGAAGGCTGCCTTCCACTCGTCTCCCTTCTTAATGCGTACATTATTATAACCCCACCAGACGTCCAATTTGGTGAAATACTTGGCCCCGCGGAGTTGGTTGACCAGTTCAGATACCAAAGGAATAGGGTAACGATTCTTTATAGTCATTTCATTCAACGCTCTATAGTCTTGTACCAGCCGCAAGGTTTCGTCCTTTTTCTTAATAAAGAAAACCGGTGATGCCATGGGTGACTTGGAAGGGCGGATCCGGCCGAAATTGAAACCAAGTAAACCCACCTCTCTTAAGGGCACATTCCATTGACACAGCCGAGCCCTGTGCAAGCTGTAGTTGATCATCTTACTCAATATCGACCTATGCACTTTGATAGGGATTCTGATCATGCCAGGATGCCATCAGAGATCTTAGGAACCATCTTTGAACAGCAAGAAGAGGACACACATCAACCCTGCACTGTCACCATTACCTCCCTCCCTCAGCAACTGCTCTTGGCCTTCACACATCCCACAGACACCAACTTGTTCAGTTAATAAACCCAAGACATTCACACTATCAAAATTTGTTAGGGTTCTTGTTTCTCATCTATCTGCTACAACTACAGGCTCCTTCTTAGTATCTGATTCACTGCTCAAGTCATCTGTCCCAATCCAACCCCCTATCATTGGGGTACCTCTAGCCTTTCAATATCAGAATTGGGGTGTGTCCAAAATACCCTTGGAAATAACAGAAGATAGGAAGAAAGAATTAGCTACAATAACCATGAAATTAGCTCAAGAGCTTACCTCTGCACAGGCCCATATACTAGCTTGTGATGGCACCATTACCCAGTTACAAGCTCAGCTCATCATACAGAATATACATCTATTGAAGATCAATAAGGTATTGCAAGCAAAAGAGACAGGAAAGGAGGCAGACGCACACTTACGACTATTCCTGGGAGGCTTCGGCCGTATCCTTACAGAGAAGGACTTCATAGCGGTACAGCAGGAAGCAGAGGGGCGGAAAGCGGTGAAGGCATCCCAGAAGACACAGAAGAAGTTGGCAAAGGAGAATAAGCAAGCAATCCTAGCAGAGCAAAATCATCAATGGGACATAATAAAAGAGCAGAATGAATAGGAAAGTGCAGCTTACAAGGCAACATGTGCAAGGCTCAAGGCTCATGTAGTGTGGCCAAAGTTCGGTTCAGTTCGGTTCTTTCCCTTTTTTTTCAAACCCTGAACTGAACTCAGAGTTCGGTCCGGTTCAGTTCAGATTACATAAGCTGAACACCTTTGAACATGTTCGAGAGGTTCAGTTCATGGTTCAGACCGGTTCAAACAAGTTCATATAGGATAAAAGTTGGAATAACAAAGAAATATTAATAACTATTTACAATGGCTCCAGAGCCTGCTCTTCCCAGAATTTAATGGACTTCTCTGCATCAAATGTGGCCAAAATAAAGCCATTTCGATAGCCGGACCTGAGAATTTGTAGTGCTTCGAAGGTTTCAGGCAATAAACAGTTGCGACACTCCGTGTCTGTGATATCTGCACTGGAAAAGGTTCGCTCCGATGCGACTGCAGAAGCTTGGATTGCCAGATAATCCCTAGCATTTCTGGAGAGTGTCGGATACTGTGTTTGATGATGCTGAATACATATAGTTAGATAATAATCTGAGCAGTGAAAGAGAAACACTCACACCCCACCAACGAACGATATTATTACACTTTGCCTCAAGTGGTGCAGCGAGATAATCATCAGGTTCTTGCTGAGGCTTACGTTTGGCTTGTTCTTTCAATACCCAGTCATGTACAGAGGCTCGCATCCACTCATGACCATAACTTCCCTTCTTTGGGGAGCCTGCAATCATCCTATAAGTCAGCCGAAAATGTTTTATACAGAATTAATACTTACCAGCTTCAGCGGCATTTGCAGGCATTTGTGGTTCAACAGGTGGGGCAGGCGGTGTATAGTAGTCATCAAACTAAACAATTAATCAAGACATGTAAAAAGAAAAAGAATCGAAACTCACCACTGTTTCAAGCTGAGCCTTGCCACATGCTATCCAATCTTCATCCCAGTGCTCCTCGACATTCCCCATTTTTGAAGTGGGATCAAGTGCTAAAATAATATCCTGATAAATATTCAGCTAGAATGAAAATGAAGCAAGTGACATGCCACTACAGATAAAATAGGTGTTGCTGTTGTCTGTCCGTTTGTACCACTTACGGAGATTTTCGAGTCCAGGGAGAAGCCCTGCTTTGACTGGCTTGAATTTGTCGAGTTTAGCAAATGTTTCCCAGGTGTATTGCAGATACTCAAGAGTCGGAAGGCCATATGCCAAAGTTGGACATCTGGCGCTTGAGAAGGACTGAGTTGCTGCAAAAGGTTCCTGAAGAATAAAAATGTAAACGATATTGTAAGACAGAAATAACTGAATGTAATAGAAATGAATAAATACTTACAGCGAGCACTTCATGCATTAATTCAACTAGTGTCCACTCGGCCTTTGACAACTTAAAGTTCTGGTACTTCTTCTTTCGTAGCTTGGGAACCTGATTACTATCATCAGCAAGTAGACAGAATTTGTCAAAAGCCTACAACCCAAAGTTGAAATAGGAATAGAGATCTGACAAGAGTATTACTCACTGGCCGTAGTTCTAACAAAGTGGCGAAGAAGTTGAAAAGAGAACCCCAGCGAGTCCGAACCCACAGCTTCAGTTCTTTAGGTTTGATCTTCTCCTCTTCGCAAAGTTGACGGAGGAATGCACGGGCCTGAGGAGAAGTGCGGATCTAGAAGAGAAATTGTGAGAATTATGAGAGTATGAAGGAAAAAATGAAGCAGCAGCTTACCTGTTCAACGGCTGTCAAAAGCTTTCCTACCAGGTCTCCCGCTTCGAAATCTCCATCCAACTCCTTGTCCTCAAGGTCTAGTTCAAGATCAAAGTTGAAATCATCTTCATCGACCTCAACATCAGAAAGATTGGGGTCCATATAGCCATGAAGCTTGCACTTCATCTCGTTAACTGATGTTGGTGAAACCCCTTGAATAAAATGCTGTGTAGCAAGGTGAATGATGTGCTCAAGACATCTAAAGAAGAATGAGTAATATAAAACAGCATGGGGGAAGAACTACTCACCCAATTCGACGTTCCATAGCCTTCCATTTCTTCTTCGAGGGATCCAAGTGGCGAGCGAGCACCTTGACTGCTCTATCATTGACACTGGCATTATCACCAGTGATCCAACCGAGCTGTGTAATGAGTGAGTCAGAGAGAAACACAGGCACTAAGTAACATTACAAACCTTACGCCTCAGGCCATAGCGGTCAATGATACAGACAAGAACCTCTGCCTGATTTGCTCCACTATGACTACCTTTCAGATGCGGAAGGGCAAGGATTTCGTTTGTGAGTGACCAGTCGTTGGGAGCCTCCTTAGGTGTGCTGACATAATGAGCGGTAACAGCCATGTATGCATCTCCTGGGTCCGATGTCCATGTGTCAAAGGTTGTCAAAATAAGACCAGGAACATCCTAAGGCCCTTCAGGCATGGAATACCAAACCAAATAATTGTACAACTTACTGCTAAACGATCCTTAGTCATCTCTGCAAAGTCCTCAGCCTTCTTCATAATGGCCTCACGGATTTTATTATGGTGGGGAATATCACGTTCACCTGTTTGAGGTCGTTGGTACCTGAGGAGCCTGCGAAAGGCAGCGGATTCGACCAGCCGAAATGACTGAACAGACAGTTAGACCAGAATCGAAATTAATTAGACACAACGTACCTCATCCTCGAGAACTATTGTCTCAACAATATGGGAAAGAAGCCCTTCTGAAGTCCATGGGTGTTTAGTCGGGAAATACTTGGAATCAATTGTCGTTTGCCTTTGAAGAAATCAGTACTGGAAATATGGAAATTAAGTACAAAAATACTTGAGACTGTCACTTTTTCTTGTTTCGGGAATCACCTGATGATGGACACTGATACCTTGCTCAAGGCACCGCTTCTCGTAGACTACATAGTGTGTGTCAGGATTACTAATAAGGTGTCAGTTAATCGAAGTAGGTTAGAGATAAGATAGACTTACCACATGATATGCTTGCGCAAGCTCGTCAAACTGCCAGTATGAGTTGATTCCCTTTCCGTCATATTAAAATCCCTAGAACCCAACTGAGTATGAGAGACAAATCAAAAAGAATAGGAAACAGATACGTACTCATGACAAATGCGGCATTTTGAACTGGTCCGCTTTTTCTTACCATCCTTACTCATCTCATATACTGGCTTGAAGACTGTCCAACAACCACCAGCCTTTTCACTATGGCCTTTCTTTCGTTCAGATTGCGTAGCCTGTGGCACAAAGGTGAGCATATATACGACGGGGAGGGATAGAGACACACCTCATGTGACTCCTTTATCTTCGAATAAACCTCTTCAGCATCCTCTTCCTCGTCTCCACCATTCCCATTCCCTTCGCTACCTTCAACCTCATCCTCTGAAAGGATGACATTCCTACGTTTTGTAGCTCTGCCTTGAGACGGCTGGTCATCGGATCCCTTCCGCTTGGTTGGTGCTGATGAGCCACGAGCCTTGCTAGGGCGACGAGAGCCAGCGATCTTCTCCATAGGAACTGCACAAGGACGAAGTTGGCGAGGCGGAAGAGGAGCAGAAGGGATGGACGTGGGCTCGGATATAGCGGATGGTGTGACACTGCCAGAGAGTGATCCCTTCGAAATGACAGGTCTCTCGTCACTTTCTGACTCGTAGAAGTCAAAATCATCGGCTCGGGCGATACTGGGAGCGGAGGAGGTTGAAGGAGGAGTAGAGGAAGGGGAAGGGTTGGTGTATGGAGAGTGCACGGCGTCCTCAGAGTCTGCCATGATATAAATGAACACGACAATGATAAAAGAGTGCTGAATAGACTCACATTTATACCCCTCGATGTCCGTGATTCCCAAAATCACCTCTGAAGCCTAGAAATCTATCCATGCTCTCCACCCCACCTGCCATGCATCGTTATGAGCGTACCCTCTGAGTTTTGCATTTGGAGTCGGCTTTGACCCTAAATTTGGATATAGTAAGTATTAATGTCTCCCTGAACGTACCTGAACCGATCATAAAATGCATGAGGCGCCAGATCTGCTAGGAGCTCTCATAAGCCAGCAAAGCTTGGAAATGGGCACTTACATGTTGGTTATCGGACTATCCTTGTTTCTACAGAGAATGTTCAGAAGGGATGAGAGGGAGGAGGGTGCTGAGAAGGATGTACTGTGTGCTGCGGTGTTAGAGCGGGAGTTACATGTGCGTTGATGAC
This sequence comes from Sphaerobolus stellatus SS14, assembly GCA_000827215.1. Taxonomy (NCBI): domain Eukaryota; kingdom Fungi; phylum Basidiomycota; class Agaricomycetes; order Geastrales; family Sphaerobolaceae; genus Sphaerobolus; species Sphaerobolus stellatus. Next base: position 343,104 of record KN837090.1, on the reverse strand, counting down.
ATAATTGCACATGCAGTGAGTATGTTAACCGAGGATACCCCAATTGGAATACAATAAGTCTCCCAATAAATTATAGTAAATCACATAAGAAATAGAGCAAGATCACCTGATTTTTATGATATTCCAGGGTGATCCTTACAGTAACGATGGGTGCACTGTGTGCTGAGTCAAAGCGGGAATCACACATGTGTTAATGACATAATTGCACATGCAGTGAGTGTGTTAACCAAGGATACTCCAATTGGAATACAATAAGTCTCCCAATAAATTATAGTAAATTACATAAGAAATAGAGCGAGATCACCTGATTTTTATGATATTATGGGGTGATCCTTACAGTAATTCCAGGCAGGTTCAGTTTGGTTTGGATGGGTTTGAACTGGTTCGTGAATTTCACTGGGTCTCGGAACCATGAACCGAACCTGGGAATCGGTTCACCTGAACCAGCTTGAACTGAACTGAACTACAGGTTCGGTTCAAGTTCGGTTCAAGTTCGAACCTGTTTTCGAACCGAACTCCGGCAACACTAGGTTTATGGAATGAAGTGGAAGGACCTGCCACCAGCTCCTAAACGTAGGAAGAAGCCCACTATTGTTGAGATATGCCACTTGATGGCCCCAGAGCACCAAGATGTGTCAGATACTGAGGAAGTGGAGAGTGGGCTGGAGTCAGAAGACAGTGTCTCAGAGGATTCAGAGGGAGAATTTTGGGAAGATTGATCTAGATCGAAAATCAATAACATATATTATGTATATATATACATTTACAAGTACATACACCTAATTGTGGCTCTTTGGCAGCATGATCAATGATGAGCGATGGTTGTGTGATGGATGTCACGTGCATGGGACAAGGACTGGTAAAGTGTGACATTGACACTTGAAAGGTCGTTCCTAAGTGAATTATATCAAGGGGTTCACCAAAAAATCTAAGATTTTAGTCTGAGGATCCCATACGTATGTTCTACTTGCCTATAAATTTCCAGAACTATATTCTCAATAAAAGGAGAGATATTGTGGATTTCCAAAGTGCTGCACAACCACTGGGGCTTGACTGTATAATGGAAAAGAACTGACCGTTCATCCATTTCCTGCACTACATTGTTGCCTTGTGTATAAAGTATTCAAAGCAGGTGAATGAAGAATGCTTTCCAGACACCAAGCTCAAACTCATGCATCTGATCAACAACAAAAATATTGAAATAGTTAAAACCTATATCTCCCAAAACTGCACGAAATGCATTCTACAAGTGATTACATTAATTCAGAAATGTGAAATATAAGTCAAAATAAATTCTACTTACCTCCGTTGGCACATATGAATGATCTTTTAAGATGGCATCTACAGCTTTGCTATTCACAACATATCCATCTTCGTAAATGAGTTTTCATGCTGCTGTGGTGTCATAGGCAAGTTCTTGAGTCGAAACCTGTACATGCTTCATTCTTGTTGTAGTATCAGAAATTTTTCCCAACAAAGGAACTTTCGACTTCTGGACCAAGCAGGTAGGACAAAGGCAGTTACCGCCATCCCTGATACTCGTAAGTAATACTCTACTCAAAAAATCAGATGCAAACACAATACTATATAAATGTGGAGCTTACTTCTTGGGATAATCTGTGGACCAAGTGATCAGCCAGAAATAAATATGCTGAGTGATTCCATCGTAACATTCAACAAGAATTCTGTGTTTCCAAGCATATACGAAAGCAGGATCAAACAGTAATTTGATCATAGCTTGGAAAAGCTCATGTCCGCAATGTGTTAAAATAATGTTAGTTGCTCCCTTGCCACCTCAAATCTGGTGGATAAATTCTATAATCTCAGCTGGAAGCTGCAAAAAATAATCATTAAAGTCAAATTAACAGAGAGAGGCAGATAAATTACCTTCTTGAGATAAGCTACATGGTGCATTGCATACATAGAAGGATGGCACATTTCATATTTTCGTTGATTCCCAAACCTAGATAGACCGGCCACAAGGAAGCATCACCAAACTGAGCCAGATGTGTCACATCTGACATGAACATCAGAGCCAAAATTGAGTATGGCAAAGTACAGCCAGGTTCTAGTGGTGAATTTTGCAGTTTGTTGTGCTCCTCCAAAAATGCATCCGAAGTTTAAACCTCATCAAAAACCCGTTGTTCTATCCCATTATTTGGCTTCCATATGTGTCAGAATGGTTCAAAATGGAAGTGTTGAACTGCAGGATTGCTTTTTAACAAATCATGTATGAGTGGAATTAATGGTCAATGGAACACCCCTTCAACATTAATTCTCTGTCCAGCAGGAGGATTTCCTGATTCCAAAGTTGAAGCCTTCAATATATGCATATTCGCTTTCATTTTCTTCTTCGCTTTCTTCGTTGTCTTGACCCTAGTAGGTACTAAAATTTCAACAGAGGATTCTTGCCATCCTTCTGCTAGTGAAAATTTTGTCAAGTCCTTCCCTTTTGCCAGTTTGTCATCAATACTGTCCTAAGATATACCTCTCAATTCTTCTTTATTAAAGTCATCTGCAAGAATGACATCATTGATGAGAGATTTTAGTCCAGCCTTTGATTTCGTTTCACCCTGTGTCCAGAACCAGCTGCCAAGCTGCCATGAAGATAGGTTTGGATAGGGATATATGGCATCATTGATAGTCTGAGAGACAGAAAATGGACCATGATGATCTTCAGAGTCCATTGATTGTTCTGTAGCCAGGTTCCCAGAGAGCTCCTCAATCCCAAGATTTTCATCGGGAATTCTGGTAGGTCTGCCATAATATATGTGCGATAGTCCAAATGAATTGGACAATGTGCATACAGTATCCACAAGGCAGAGCTGTACTCTATTTGAGAGCTGTATGTATGCCTGTCTGAATTCCTGGGGCTCAGGCTGTGGAACAGCAGTAGGAGGCGGAAGAGGGGCTGGACCCTCGAGGAGTTGATCCTGCATCTGGTGTGTGGAGAGTTGAGTATGTTTCAGTTTGGTAACTGTCATAGAACCAATTGATTCTGGTTGTGTGTTTTTGATAGGATTAGCCTAACAATAGCATATTGAAATAAGATGATAGATTTAGAGTGATAAAAGGACTCACAGTGTGAACGATGAGGTCAGGTTGCTCTTCCATCATCAGCAAATAATCCCTTTGCTCGCCAGTATCAACCTCCGTATTCATTCCTTCGAAATTCAACTGATTCACTTCTAACATGGTTCCTCTGTGATCCTGACCAATTGTGAGGCTGGGGGACAATGGGCACTGGCTGCTACTAGCAGATGTGGTGCAACTTGTTTTGTCTGCCTCAATTCTCGGTTTCTTTGGACAGCTGCTGCCTTCAAGTGTTTTGAGTCTGCACTGCTTGTTCCCTCACAAGTGCCCGGACTGCTTCAAGGTCACAGCTAGGTTATTGATGTCCTTACTGCGCTTTTGGCAAACTTTGCATTTGACTAAATGCTTCATTAGGAGGTTTTGACGTCCATAGGTCTTTTTGCAGCCAGGGCATTCTAAGGGCATAAGTGTATCCTGTAGGATGTAGCAGCCTCAACAGTGAACAGCGACAGTGGGTGCTGACAACAGCAGTGGAAATGCTTTATTATGTATATATGGGATCTAGGTACATGTTTCAGATGTAATCTAACAGCAAAAACTAGGCTTGCACCTTATATGAGCTTGAAGTCAGATTGACTGAGAGAGGTAACATACCTGTATTGCCCAGCACCTGCCCATTGCTTGCCATATACTGCTTCAATGACCAGTGGGTGACCTATTGACTCCCATTCCCTGTCCATTGATGGTGAGACCCAGGATGGATGGTCCGTGATAGTCCATAATGGCTGCGCATGGCCTAAGCATGTTCGGTCAATCACGATCGCTCCCATGGACCACCATGGGTGGCAAGTGCTAGCCAGTCATGCAAGATTTTTGTGATGGCTCATCATCAGCTGACTCTTCTTCATTGAGCAAGCTATATGCAGCTGGAAGACACTGCCAGTCCCAACGAATGTTACTGAGCTTATTGGATTCAAGCCATTGGCGTGGAACAACATAAATGATTATGAGAAGCTGAAAGTGATGTGGCTGGGGCGCATGTAACAGTTGACTTTCTGATGTATTTGCTGATTCTTTCATGTTATAACCACACATGCTTCTTTGTTGAACTCCCTACACCACCTGGCATGGATCACGGATCCTGTTTGATCTTGTCTTTTCGCATCAATATGGTCCAACATCGTGGCTAGGTCCTGGTTGTATTACATGTGTATAGAGGGTTATTAGAGCTATTCAGAACATTTATACATACCTTTTTATCATCCAGCGTCAGCCTGTCCCACCTAATAGCTCCCCGAAGTCAACACTATTGTCATCTCTGTACATCTTCAACACACGCGTTCTCACCCACTTGCTAATGACCCTGCCTCTCCAGTATTGTCATTATGATCAGTACATTATATTTAAAACACACCACTAATATAAAATACTTATCTTCTTCCCAGCCTCAACATCCCACCATAAAATTCGTCATCTTCCTCCCCTCCAAGCCCACCTCCATCGCCCCCCTAATGAACGAATATCTCTTCCAGTCACTCTCAATCACCTCTAGCAACTACCACTGCCTTGACTGGTAGCACAACTGCAATATCATGATTCAGCTCCCCGCTGCTGCTGCACCATTGACTTCTGAGTCTGAGTCAGCCATCTCTACCACCCCTCCAACAATATTTACAATATTCCATCTGCATTGCACACCTGTCCAACACTGGGGTAATTGCCACCTCTTCGATGGATGGACAACACTATGGGGCTTGTGGGCCGTTGAATCCAATCCTCTCAATCCAATGACCTCGCAGCCAACAAATGGACCCATGGAGAATAAAAAGCTCTGGTTCAGCGATGACACTGGGTATAGGACCGTGTGCGATGGCGAGGATGAGAATGAATTGCCTATTTGTCCTGTGTTTAAGGAGATTGGGGTGAAGTTTGGAAGTTTTAATTTGGCATTGATTCCTATTGTGTGTGCAATTCTTGCTTCATTCATTTGTTTCAACTAATGAATAAATTGTATTAATAGAGCCTATACACCTTGCGGCCTCCTTTTGCCAATGCATTGTTCCCACAAGAACAGTGTTGTCGTCTTCAAAGACATAAAAGCAAAACATGTGTTAGCAATGCATTGGGGGTACGTTTAATTCTGCTCATTTTCACCTGCCTCTTTCCCTTTCCATCCAGAATCACTCTCATCTTATTCTGACATGTTATTTTCAATTTCAGAACATGGGTCCTCAGCTCCGAAGGCATCCTCAAGCCTGTTGAAGAACTCAAGGCAGAATGTGCAAAGGCGGGCATCGAGGATGGAAGGTTTATGGTGTGTGGGTTGGGAGATACAAGGGTTGTTTCAGATGATTACTATGGCTATTTGAGGCGGATACTGCAGTTTTTGAGACCAATAGAGAGAGGGATATTTGAATTGATGAGAATGAGGTTGTACTGGAATTGTATGGGATTTTTCGTTTTTTCCTGGATATTATTATCTTAATTATCAATTATTTATCTTATACCACATGCTAATATCAGAATAATAATGATGACGAATCCCCTTCAAGTTCATTTGATTATTTCTCGGTGCTGCATACTGGATGTCAGCATGCTCGTCAACGACCATCGGAGACATACCTTACTGGCCTCAGCTTCAAATCTCAATAAGAAATATATTAATTCTGGTGTATCGAAGCTGATAGTAAGTAGTAAGTATGTTTAATCATGGTGTAGGGTGAACACTGTCATCCAGTAAGCATGTAATTTCCTTTGCATTATATCACAGTGCTGCATACTGGACAACCCAGAACTGTATCGACCATCAGCAATTGGTAACACCCTTATTGGATCAGCAATCCTCAAGGCCAGAAGAAATTTATTCTGCCAGTGTGTTGAAGCTGAGAAGAGTGTGTGTATAACTGGGATGATGTGGCGAACTCTGTCATTTAGTATGCATGGAACTGATAACTCGAATTGTGTATATAATGTCAACGGGGAAGGAAAATGATGCCAGACACAGCCCAGGCATTGGATACTGGGTGCCCGAACCATCACGAAGCCACAATTCCAGAAGATCAGCTTGGAATCTCAAGGCCTGAGTGAATATAAGATAAGCTGGTGTCTCGAAGCTAGTAGGAACATGTTTGTAAATGGGATAGTGTGGTGAACTCAGTGAGATCATCATGCAAGGCCGATGATGCTGGATGGTACCCGCCACCATCCTTAATCTCAGGAATAATTCAGAATCCTCTTTGTCTGATTTTATGCATACTGGATGACCAATCCTGTTTTTTGACCATCACAAAACCATGCATACCAAATGATCAGCTTCAAATCTCAAAGTGAGAGCTTCAAAAAATATTCTGGTGTGTAAGCTGGTAGTAGGGTAGGTATGTCTGAATATGATGGTGTAGGAAGATTCATAACACATATAAACTGTAATGAACAGCATTAAAAATTATGATTCAGATATGGGTGAACTTTGTATTACTCTCCCCATATTAATACCCACTGCAAAGCTCCGTATTTGATTCAATATCAAAGCTCTATGAACCCTGGTGAAATGATTGAAACTCGTAGTCCATATACATAGCTTCCATATAAACAGGAGAAGCAGCAGGAATTCGGGATGAAAAGGAGGTTTGCATCAGTATATATATATATATTGTATTCCTCCATGAGGTTCAAATTCTCTGTTTAATTTGATCCAGCTGCCAGAATCTCAAAATTGGGCTTGTGAATTGAATGAAAAGGTAAAAGAGAGGAGGGCTCAGACTCAGTTGAGAAGATGTGTGCCATATTTCACAATGAGGTTATTTATCTGTGGAATGAGAGATACAGTGGGATTCAATGAGGGCAGTGTTGAATCTAAATTAGTCAATTGAATCTGTTGGGAAAACTCACCATAGCATGTCCTGATGTTCAATGCCAATGACAATGAGCAGGAGGTCATCCTATCAAGTTACATTATCTCTTACCTTTGTCTTGACTTATCATCTTGACTGCTCTGACTTCTGTCTAACCCTTGCCTTCAACTTCATCTCCAACTTTGACTCACAACCTTATCCCTCTTCATTCCAAGACACTTGTCTCCTATTGGCCCAACCTACCTGAAATCCAGGATGCAACTTGTAGTAGAGGTGCAGTGCATAGGCTAAGGCCAAGTCATTTCCTACCTCATACCTAACATTACTCTGATAAACTTAACCTAGTCCTTGTACAGAGCTTAACAGGATGCAGGCATATATGATGGGTACATTGATCTGTCCACAGGGTACAAATATCACCTTGACCTAGGAAAGATTAGGTATCAAAGGCAATTTACAGGACAATGAGAGGTACATGCAAAAATCACAACTTGATTCAGAATGCTTTAGAATCAAAAGTGGTAGCCTATATGATGACTAAATTATACAACAGAATCAAATACAAGCAAGTCAGAATATGGAACCAAAATGAGATAAGGAACCCCAGATTTATGAAGGGTAAAGAATGGATAGCACCACATATTTCATACTTGAGGTATGAGGAATTCTTGTTTGGGTTCCCTTGACTGAAGTTGTAAAGGGAATGACTGGAAGAGAACTGGCCTCATGAAATATGTGAATAAAAAAGGTCACTACTTCCTGGTATCCCCACTACAGTAAACCAGTGAGAAAGACATGCCACATGCATCAATGTAAGAGAAGCCTGAATCACTGAGTGAATCAATGACTAAAACATTGGATTGAATTGCCAAGATCAGATCTTCATTTTTGAGGTGATAATCTCTGCTATCTGTGCCTGACAGTTGACATGGAAAGAACTTATGATTTGGAACATAATGATACAAGTAACATAGAGTTTACATATTATGGGTACATGTTACAGGCTGATCCTAGTGATAAGTTCCAAAGTGTGACTGATATAACAGTGAAGTCAAACTAAGGAAGGGGAAGTTAGAACTGAAGGACTTGGCTTCAACATGCGTGGGTTGCACCTTCTCAAAATGTATGTGTCCTTAATTTGGAACAGATTAGAACCAACAATATAAGAGTGAAGTTGAATACCAAAGTTCTGAACAAAGGTAAGACTTCGGAGTAAGATCAAAGGTTCGAGGTAGAGTTCGAAATTGAACTTGATGGGTTTGGATTCAATTCAAAGGATATTAGAGGTCTGAGGTGTATAGAGTAGAAAGAGCACTAGGCTTGAGTATGAGAATGATATAAACTTATACTAATTTCTGACTGGAGAAAACTAGCTAAGATACATGTACTTATATACTATAAGAACATTGACTGAAAAGGGAATTACAAATAGTAACTACATCAAGTCTAGAGCAAAAGTGATACAAACAATGGGTATATGTGTATCGTCAAATAGCAAAGGTTTGGGGGAATCATTAAATGGATAAAGTGAATAAACGAAAAGATATTATGGACAAATATGAAATAAGAAAGATAAGTGAGTGTGTTAAGCCCCGTGCTTAAGTGTCACAACATGTGACTTTGTTTAACCTCTACGAAGCTTTGGAGAAGGTCACATACCTTCGGAGAGCTTCGTTTGGACTTCATTCGACTTCCCATCTTACTTCGTTCGACTTCGCTTCCCATCTTACTTCATTCGACTTCGCTTCCCACCTCGTCTTCATGTTCGCACAACAAACCCTTGACCCATACCCCAACTTCTTTCTTGATCCTGAGGGCAACACCTTTGCCCACCTACTTCGTTCTATCACACTATCCGCTCCACTATTCCATAAGACTATTATTAGTCTTCCCCGGACCTGGCACAATTGGTCCTCGATACTTCTTCTATTCTGGCAGGTGACACTTCGTCACGTTCGTTTCCAATTTGTTTGTATTGTTTCCATTCGCTTATCTTTTCTTATGGCATATTTGTCAGGGGACACCTCCAGATTTCCACCCGGAACCTTTCCGTCCGGAACTATCCCCCACGTCAAGCACCCTCTGGAAGCGATTCCGCGCGGGATTCACCCTCAACACATTCGTCGACTCCTGTGGCCAGAGAGTGGGAGGTTTGGTTGGAGACAATGGTCGCCTGGTGGAGGATATATGCGCATATAGTCATAGCGCATGAGTGATGGGTTGTTTAGCGCCGATCGGCTTAGGGATCGTTCCATTGTTTCTCCGTTCGCTTCCGCTTCCTTTGTTTTTCCTTCTCATTGGTTCGTTTTCCCCTTTCTTTATTGTTTCCGGTTCATCCGATCATTGTTCACTTTCCTTTCGGAGTTAGCGTCCCGTTTCCGGACGGTATATAGTGGGCTCACTCTGGCAGAGGCAATCCAAGTCTTTCTCTTTGGATTTCCCCTCTGCTAGGTGAGATTCCCTTC